>LGRX02033201.1:0-131379 GCA_001247695.2 Cymbomonas tetramitiformis | reverse complement strand
TACCCAGTCAGGATAACCAGCGATTGAAGGTACCATAAAATCTTTTAGGTCAGGCACATGCAACAACTGTTTGCACGCATAAACTGAACTAGGATACGAGTTCTCACTTGGAAATATGAAATCGAAAATCTGAACAGTCCCTTGCAGGAATCTGTCAAAGGGAATCCTGGGTGCGTTCGTTTCCGATTTGTATCGAAGCAGGCGACTTGCTTCATAGCCACAAGACCATGGACTATTCGGAAAAATGGGGAAAAACTGTCGTTCTGACCACGCTGGTGTCGGGTTCGATTCTAACAATTGTTGAAATGTTTTGGTTGGTGCGGCTGGATAGGTCAACCACTCGGGATGATCGCAGCCTTCGCTTCCATCAAGCAAGGTCATACGGTGAAGGACCCTAGAAAATACCCCCTCTTCAACATCTTCCGTGATAAGTTGAGTGTGCAAGGTTGTACCTTGCGCAACGAAAGATGGTTCTTCAGATGCCATCGAGATCTCCGCAGGTGCTGCAAGCCTCGGCTCAGTTTCGCCAGCCATGACGGACAACATCTTTCCTACGCCGCGCATCCCACTTACTCTCGTGACCACATGTACCAGAATACCGAGTAAACCATACATCATGCAGTTCATTATGCGCTTCATTTTTGAGGAACAGCAACACTGCGTTCGCTTCCTCCCGTGTTTCCGTTCGAGTTTTCGTTCGAGTTTCCGAAAGGGATTCAGGAGGCAAAAATCATGTGGCACATGCGATGGGTTCGAGTTCGCAGTTCCCAAGGGAGACATCGAAATAGTGTCACGCTGACGTGGCCGTGTCAGCAACCGAAGCGACCGTGTCAGCAACCGCATGGGTTTTTAGCGTCCGATTACCCAAATGGGTTTTCGCGCGTTCGATGAATGACGATTTTACAAGCCACCTAGTCAGATCACTGTCAGATCACTGTGGGCACTGTCAGATCACTGTCAGATCACTGTCAGATCACTGTCAGATCACTGTCAGATCACCGGTTGAATGAAGATGATGGATAATGGTGGATGGTGTTTCTTCGAGACGTTCGCAAGGTTGCGAAACGGAAAGTTGCAGAAGTCGCCTGCACTGTGAATGTGAAAAGCGTGAGCTCAACTGAAAGTTTTCGAAAACATTATCCAAGTTATCTTCCACAGATGAGATGCTGTGTCACACGTGATAATTTGAATTTGAAAATAGAGCGGGGTACGTAGGTGGTTTGCGCGCGCTCGTGAGGACGAGATGATGTATTTAAAGGCATGGCAAAGGGTAAGTTCCTCATTTTTTACGTGCCCTAAGCTCCTGTGCTTTAATCAGCTCACGATGTCCATCATAAAAATAAATGTTCTTAACCAAGGTTCTTCGGACCACACGACGGTATCCCTGTTGATTGCGAATATTAGCTCAGTGGATTTGCAGACCAGCGTAGAAATGATTGATGTGACACTGAGGGATCGTTTTGGGGACGATGTCTATCGCCGCCTTCCGAACTCCCCTGCAAATCTGGACGTATTACACACGAAGTATAGTGTTAGGGAACTAGCCATATCTGAAAATTCCCCTTCCCCTTGGTTGCACCCTCGAGGACGGTTACCTGAGCTCTTGGATAGAAGTCGAAGAGGGCACTCGTTCGTGCCACGCTGGGGGCAGCAACGTAATGTAGCGGTCAAGAGGAAGGCAGAGGAACCACTTACTATAGGACAGAATCGTGCTGTTCGAGGAGTCGTGCGTGCAACCATGCGTGTTGATCGTAAAGGGAAAATTATCCCACTGAGTGATCGTCGATTGAGTCCGCAAAGTGCAGCGCTTGTAACTGGTGCAGTTGAGGCATGCACTAAAGAGCCCAGTTTGAAGCGCCTTACGCGATTCAGGTTATACTCGCGAATATCAACGATGTCAACAGAGAGGAAGAAGTATTTGGCCAGACTAGAGGCCAACAATTTGGTGCGCCTCTTCCGGTATCCTTTTGCATATGTGCCTGCATATGTCCGTTTGCATAAGTTCGTTTGTGGTGCACTTGTTGTAGCTGAGAAACCCGTTGTGTCGCAGCCTATACCCGAAATGGCACCGTACGCTGGGTCGCTGGACTATGCTGGAGGGACCGCCAGGGTAGTTGCGGCTCTGGAGACGGAAGATTGTCAACCTGGCGAAGATCCTGACGAAGATCCTGAGGAAGATCCTGACGAAGAGGATATGGATATGCCGGAAGACCCTTCCTCCAGTTTTGAGGAAGAGCCTAGCCTGGAGCTTAACACCAGTTCTCGTCGCGACTCTGCTACAAGGGGCGTAGGAGAAGGACTGGATCCACACCGTGCGGTCCCTTCAGGTTTGTAGACTACCATTTTGCAAAGTGTTCGAGCAACACTTAATTTGATAGCACTTGCTTGACCATTTAGATCCCCACCTGTTGCTTTTATCATAATACCATAGCTATCTTCTAAACCTAAAGTATGTCCCTACAGGGAGCATGCCTCGCTCGTTTCCTGGGCGTGTTGTGCGGGCACCGCCTACTTTAACACCTTATGAGATGCAGAGGCAACGGAACATCGAACGTAACCAACGAGAACTTGCAGCGCGTAGGGCGGCATTTTTACAACAGTTAGAACTTCAAGGGTCCGCCGATCCGACAGCTTCAGGCTCCGCCGATCCGACAGCTTCAGGCTCCGCCGATCCGACAGCTTCAGGCTCCGTCGATCCGACAGCTCCAGGCTCCGCCGATCCGACAGCTCCAGGCTCCGCCGATCCGACAGCTTTAGGCTCCGCCGATCCGACAGCTGCAGGCTCCGCCGATCCGACAGTTCAAGGCTCCGCCAATCCGACAGTTCAAGGCCCCGCCGATCCGACAGTTCAAGGCCCCGCCGATCATACCGCTACTCCAGGCTCCGCCATTGACCGCATGATCCGTGCTTTCAAAACCCCAGCTAGAAGGGGAAACAATGCCACTCTGCGTCCTCGGGATATTCCTGAACCCGCAATCGTTACGGAGCATACTGCACGGTTGCAGCCCACGGTTGCGGCAGCCGCGTTAGGTCCGAGTGTGCGTACCCACCAAGCTTTTCCGTCCCTGTCACTTTTGAGAAATAGGAATAGCGATATTGGTTCAAACATATACATGGATTGAGTGTGCCTGCTTTCCCCTTGCAGATGTCGTCAATGGCTCAAAGGTACCGACGCCGTCGTGATGGTAAACCAGTTCGTGGTTTGGGTGCTCTCAAGAAAAAGATTGTTGCGTGTGATTTTCACTCGTACGGCCAGAGGTTTGTTATCGGCGACTTCGTTCCTGGCAAGCAGCTTAGCGTTGATGTGGGCAAGACTATTGTCGACACTTTACCCTGTGAAGATTGTGGTGACGAGCGTTGGCGTATGGTGGTGATAGCTGTGCATGAGCTTGAGGAATGTAAAGATGGGGAGGTTTGTGCCTTGGGAGAATACGAGTTCGTATTAGATTCACAACCCACACACCATGACGAAGAGCACCTCATAGTGAGTAGTCAACAGTTCAAGACTTTGGATGTGCGCGTCGTTCCATCTTTGATGATGAACGAGCAATGGCAGGTTGTAGATAGCCGTGGTGCACTAGTGCCTGAGGGAGAAGCCTTGAATACCACTCTGTATCCGAGTGTTGAGTTGCCTGCTGATAAGTAGAGATACGTGAAGGTTTCCCTGCAGTGATGGTAACTGCACCATATCCGGTATATGTACTGTAAGACGTATTGGTAAATATCTCAATAGTGACAAAATTATTTTGCACCATCTTGGCCTTTTGTATGAACTCGTATCACTTCGAGATTAACAATTATTGTTGTTGTGTGTATATCAAACATTCTTACCGTATTGTGCGATGCATTCACTATTATATTTTGCTACAATTTATGCATGGCACCATTTTGCGCGCGCGCGTATATATGTATATGTACGTATGCATGATTATGAAATCCTCACAGTTAATGCACAGTCAATGCTAGTGAATATTTTCAATGTGTATTCACTTTGAATTACCGTATGCTTTCACTGTGTATTCACTATTTAGTGGGTTAATGCAAAGTGAATTTCAGTCAATTGTCCAATTATTGACAGTGCATTGACTAACATTGAGTGATATTCACCACTTCATTTTCAATAGTGAACACGCTGCCTCACCGTCCAGAAGAGCTCTATCAGCGCGTGGCAAAAGCCAAGTTCAAGACTACTCTGAACGCGACCAAGGCGTTCCACCAGATTCCCATGACCACCGAGGAGGACAGGGACAAGACAGCGTTCTGGTGGGGCAATCAGCTCTATCGTTACACTTCCATGCCATTTGGAGCAGCTGGAGCGACCGCTGCCTTCATCAGGATCATGGACTACGAGTTGCGTCACCTGCAACACTGTACGGTGGCGTACGTTGACGACGTGTGCATATACTCAGACACCGCTGAGCAGCACATCAAGGATGTAGAGGCCGTGCTTCGCACCTTGGGGGATGCAGGGATCCGACTGCACTCGGGCAAGTCAACCTTCGGGTCAGCCACCGTGGACTTCTTGGGCTACCGCATTGGCCACAACACCATTGGTGCGCAGGACATCAAGTGTAAGGCTATCCAAGAGTTGCCCAAGCCCGAGGACAAGACTGGGGTGCGCTCCATCCTCGGGCTCATGAACTACTACAAGGGCTTGGTGGGGGAACCCATGGGACCCAATTACTCAGAGATGGCTCGACCACTGAACGACCTGCTCAGGAAAGATGTGTTGGACGTCAAAGAAGCTTGGGGGAAGGAGCAGGACCAGGCGTTGCAGGCATTGAAGGATGCTCTATGTTCGGGGAGGTGTTTGAAGCCCATCGATTATAGTAAGCCCATCTTCCTCTACACGGACTGGAGCAACCATGGCATTGGTGCAGTGCTGGGCCAGAAGGACGAGAATGGCGTAGAGCACATCTGCGTGGTGATCAGTCGCTCGCTGTCGAAGACTGAGAGACAGTACGCGAGCTTCCAGGGTGAGATGGTGGCAGTGGTGTGGGCAATCCGCACCCTGCGCCAGTACCTCCACGGGATCCACTTCACGCTGATCACCGACCATTCACCGCTCACGACCCTCATGGAAAAGGGGGACTTGCAGGGCCAACACCTGCGCTGGGCCATCAGTCTTCAGGAGTTTGAGTTCACGGTCCAGTACCGACCAGGCCCGAAGAACGAGAACGCGGATGTGCCATCCAGGTACCCGTTGCCCAGCACAGCAGACGAAACTGGTGCCCGCTTGGACCGAGAAGGGGACCGCGCGCGGGAAGCGGGGCACGCCGAGAGGCTGATGCGCTGCTTCGCAGATACCATCTGCTTAGAAGTGACCAGGGAGCCACCGCTTGGATCAGAAGTGAGCCCAGAGTCTCAGGTGGCCAACTACTGCGAGAAGATGGTCATGGAGCAGCTGGGGACCAGCGCAATCCATCGACTGTTTGATGTACACTACCAAGAGGAGTTGGAGTGCAACAAGGGGGTTATGTTCGACACTGACCACCCAGAGGTGGCCAGGTGCTCTGGCAGGCTGACACGAGTCGCCTGGGATGCCCTCAGCCAGGTCCAGCCGGTCAGGGGCATGCATTCTGGAGGCTCCCCAGCGATCCACGGCGACGAGACCATGGAGGGTGGCAAGCTCAAGGTGCCAAAGAAGATCGACACGAGAGTGATTGACAAGAGCTTCTTTCGAGAGGCCAGAGAAGAAGGCGTGGTCTGCTATGAGCCCTGTGGGGGCTTGTGTGCTGGGCTGGAGATGCTTTTGCGCTGTGGCGTCAAGGTCAACAAGTACCTCTACCAGGACATCTCGGAGTCCAGCCAGGCGGTAGCCAGGGCAAGGTGCATGGCGCTCAGTCGCCGTCATCCTGACTTGTTTCACGCTGATGCGGTTCACCTGGAGCAGCTTCCCAGCAACATCGAGGACACCAGTCTCATTGACCTCGTGCATGCGGGGGCATTGAGCGGAGAGCAATGGGTCATGGTGTGTGGGTATCCATGTCAGGACCTGTCACCAGCCGGCAAGCTAGCTGGTATGGAGGGCAAGCACAGCAGGCTGTTCTATCAGGCAGTGCGGATCCTTTCGACGCTGCAGCAGCTGCAACCTCAGCGACCGCCAGCATATGTGCTAGAGAATGTCTCCCCGTTATCGCACCGGGAGAACTCGAAGATCAGGAAGGAAGTGTTCCCCATCATCAATAGTGTGGTGGGCCAGCCAGTATCCTTCGACGCAGCGCGCGCGGGATCATACGCGCATCGCCTACGAGCATATTGGAGCAATCTGTTTCAGAATCATCAGTTCAATCTGGTGATGGAGGGGGTGGACAGGCCACCGGACAGATATGTGTGTGACATCTTGCAGCGAGGCTGGAAGCCACGCAAGGTAGTCACTGGAGACAGGAAGCCTCATTACACCGCCAACGTTGTGGGGGAGCCTATGCGGGTACTGTCGACCATCTTGGCAACGCAGAACTCCCGAGCCTTTCGTGCACCCCTTGCAGGCACTGTGGTAAGGGAAGAAGATGTTGAGGAGAAAGGGGAGACCAGAGAGGTCAACCTGGACGAGAAAGCTGTTGCCATGGGGTACAACGCGAGTGAGCTACGCATGGCGCATGGCATGAGAGACGAAGAGTTGGCAAGGGTACTCGGTCTCGCCATGGATCGCCGAGCAATGGAGCTGTTGTATGCGGTTGCTGAGGTCAGCACAACCAAGCTGCCAAAGAGTCAGGAGAGCGAGGAGGAGGAGCATGGCGCGTTAGCTGCCATCCCCATCGTGAAGTCTACCAAGGTGGCTACCACTTCTGGAGCTACAACGGAGCCAGTACGAGCACAACTGGCAGAGTGGATCACCAGTTCCAACGACTACACTCAGCAAGTCGCACGACGCCTTAGCCATCAGGACTGGGAGGAGCGGCTGCAACACATGTGCAGCCAAGGGCAGAAAGGCACTCAGGGACTCGGTACAGCCGACGCCGTTCCACGTCGCAGACAGTGGAAGCTTGCCTCCATGAAGCTCGCGGGCTACGACGAGGCACGTCATCGCCAAGCCTTTTCAGGACCTGGGGACAAGCCAGTGGAGGTAAGCTCAGCTCCAGAATGGGCACCAATGGTGAAGGAGAAAGAGATGAGGCTGCCTAGACTGCCTGACACGACGAGAATGGTTGCTATGGTAGCCAGTGTGACCCACCAGGAGTCACTTCGGGAGAAATACCCTGACATACACGAGGACGAGCTATGCCTCGCGTGGATAAAGACCGGAGGAAGAGCGGAGGTGCCCAAGGAGGAGTACCATAGAGTAAGGAAGAGAGCAGCTCGTCACCGCTGGGACGAGCTCATGGGCGAGCTGTACATGGTCACCGTCAGTGGCAAGGAGCTTCTAGTGCCCAAGCCCTGTGACAGAATTCAGCTGGTGCGTGAACACCACGAGAGAACTGGCCATTGGGGCATCAGGCGAACGCTGAACTTGTTGTGGCAACGCCATTACTGGGTGGGCATGAAACAGGATGTGCGAGCAGTGGTCACTCAGTGCCAAACTTGCCAGAGAGTGAAGACGCACTACATACGCACGGGAGGAGGCAATGCTTACGCCGCTGGAGATCAAATCCTTCATGTACCGCTGGTCCCTGGATTTAGCCTGGCCGACGAAGCGCATCGAAAGCTGGGAACCAGCGTGTCTTGGTCATGACTGAGCACTACACGCGTTTCGTCGTGTGTGTTCCGATTCCCGACAAGGAAGCCTCCACCATCGCCAGCGCGTTTCGCAGTCACGTCCTGTCAGTGTTTGGGGCGCCGGCGGAATGCCTTGTGGATGGGGGCACGGAATTTGAAGGCGAGTTCGCTGCACTATGCAGGCAGTGTCTCATTGATCGGAGGGTGACTTCACCTAGTTCCCCGGAGAGCAATGGCTTGACTGAACGAGTGGTGCGCACTCTCAAGTTCTGCTTCAAGAAGATGGCCCTTGACAAGGGCCTGGACTTCGAGTGGGATGAGATGCTCTGGTCGCTCGTGCTCAGTTACAACGCGGCCAAGCAACAGTCGACTGGGGTGGCGCCGTTCACGCTGCTGTTCGCTCAGGAAGCTACTGTGCCACCAGATCTCCGTGCTCGACCCGAGTTGGACTTTGAGAAGCAAGAGGAGAGGACACTGGCTGAGGACTTGCTGCAGCGAGCGGCCATCGTGAAGAAGCTCATGGTGCACGCGGGGTGCAACCTGTACGTCTATTGTGGAGAAGATGGCTGCTATGGAACTGCAACTGAGGGAGAAGCTGGGTACAGATGCAGTGTTGTTGCCTGCAGACGTGGGTCCACGTCGGGCCGTGAGACCGGGACGCGAACACCCATGGCAGACGCTCACATCACGACAGATGCTCAAGAAGGACGGGAGCATGGGGGATCTCCCTGACAGAGTGGCTTGGGGAAACCAGGAAGATCTCAGCAGAGTGATCACAGACGTGATGCCAGGATTTTGGCACGAGGGTCATCGCACTATCTTGAGCCGAAAATGTTCAGAGCAGCACACTCGTGCGAGGAGCCTGCGGAAGGCAGCTACGGTGCAGGCCATGAGCCCGGAGGAAGTGCAGAAGAGGGGGGATGTCACGCAGTTGAGCAGAGCCTAGGTGAAGATTGCCAGCCAACTGAACTGGGGCTTAGAACTGGTGATGACAGTTCCTCAGGAGATCAGGCGTCTGGCGCACGAGGTGACTTGGGAGAAGGTCACACAGGTCTGGGACCCATGGGCTGGTACAGGTGTTATTGGCAAAGTAATGTCACTGGAGTGGCCTCACCGGAAGTTCATGAACAACGATTGGAACCCGCAGTTGAAATGGCATGAAACCCTTAATGCCTTACAGCCGGGCAACTATCGCGCCTGGAAGGAAAAGTATGGGGTGTGTGACGCAGTGATAACCTCACCCTGGTTCGCAGTGCTGGACATTGCGTTGCCATTGGCAGTGCTGGCCAGTAGGGTGGTGGCTTGCATTCATGTGCCATCGCACTATATGACAGATATGACAGAGAGCAGGGCACAATACTTTCGTAAGTTATGTCATGCTGGGCGCCTACACGTGATTGGACACTTGGAGCACGGGCCCATTGGTAGAAGATGTATGTGGGTCATGGTGTTTCGAAATCCTCTGATACGAGCAAGGATGCTACGAGGAGGAGAAGCTTCTGGAGTGGGTATGTTCACCTTCAGCATGGGCAAGTTCGCGCTGGATGGTGTGACAACAGAAGATGTTGAACAAGCTCTTATTTAACGTCTGTGCTACCAGTGGCAGCTACAAATGGGGGATGTTGAGAAAAAGAGCTTGCATAAGTTGTAAGAAAGCAGATATCAAAAATTTTGAGATTTTGTATGGTTACAGTAGGAAGTTAACTGTGCAGTCACATACTGTAAGACAATATATGCAATGCCGAGCTGGTGTTGTAGAAGCGCTGACAATAAGTAAGACTGTTTAGTAGTAGGGCTAGAGAGTAGTGCTTTGTGTGGACGCTTCGTGCATAAGTTCGCGACAGCTGTCACAAACCACGGCTTATCGTGTACCTTAGCCGGGTTGTGACACTTGCTGTAGCAGTCTCTGTGACAAACGTATGACACGCGCAGTACGATACGCGCGAGGAGTTGTGACAGTGACGAGATACGGAAATACGGATGGGTGTTACACTTGTTTAGAGACAGCAAGAATAAGTAGGGCGGCATAGCAGGGTGAGGCAGACGCTCATTTTTGTTTTGCCTTCGTAACAACGATTCCGAAAATAGGAAGTACTCGCTCAGACCGCGAAAACAACAGTGTTATGATATAAGGATTTATGATATATGGCATTCTTTTGCTTGTGAAGATATACATTTGTTGGACTTGTTCTTGTGTGATGGCGAACGAAGTGGTCGATGGCTCCGTCCTGGATACAGACCCCATACAGATGGAATGTCACAGTAGCATCCGTCCTGTGAGACCCAGCCGTGACCATGGTGAAGGCCACCGTACGGGTGTAGTCCACGTCGGTGCAGGCCGACAGGTCCCCGCACATGACACATGTGGCTCCAGAGTCACACACGATGCCCCTGTCAACCCGGACGGGTGCAGGGACAGCACTGGCCAGAGAACTGAATCCAGAAGCAGCCCACTCCTCGTCGGGCACATATAACGGAACTGACTCTGCCCTGCCATAGACCAGAATACCAGTATAGCCAGCGGGTACCAGAGGGTAGACCACTGTAACTGACCCAAGCTGACCAGACAGTACACCAAGCTCCACAGAAGCATACGTACCCACAGCATAACCAGAGACCAGACATAAGCCGGTATCACCGGTAGCCAGTCCATCAGCTGAGAGAAGCTGACCAGCAGAACGGCCGACGGACCCCCCTGCTGGCGGGGTAAGCTGACTGACTGACTGACTGACTGACTGCCTGACTGACTGCCGCAGACCCAGAGAGTACCCAAATAGCAGTGCCGAGGTACACAGGGCCAGGCTACAGATGACCAGAACAGCAGTCCAGACTGGTGAGGAGCGGCGAGAGGTACGGGGCTCACCCGCCGGAGGCTGGGTTGTTGAGGGCTGGGGCCCGCCCGCTGGTGACTGCCGGTTGACAAGGTGTCGCCAGGTGCGTACGGGAGTCCTGGCACCAACGGCAGGAAGACAAGCCGAGATAGCCAGACCCCAGGTGACAGCATGCCAAAGCATCAGAGCCCGTGGGTGCACCTCCAGCACAACACCGGAGGCACCACCAGACTGCACCGCATCTGCCGTGCCAGAGAATGCCATAATGCATAGCAGACTCATGTACATGAAGTGACCCGTCCCATAGGGCCTGCGGCCCGGGCCACCCGGACCCCTGGGCCGGGGCTGCGGTGCCGTGCTCACCAGCTGCACAGCTCCAGGGAATTCGGTGTTGGTTGTTGTGATCTGCACTTCGGCTGCCGGCACCGCTGGCTGCTGTGGCTCAACACTGAAGTGCTGCAGAGACACTGCAGGGTCCGAAGGCTGGTGCACGGCAACATGGAGCTGAGTAGGTGTCATCTCACCGTCGGGGCAGTCCCCATCGTCAGGGTCCTGGTACGAGTTGAAGCGGCTGACAGCGTCGTAGTACTGCTCCTCCGAGCGGCCACATGAGTCCCAGATAGCCCACTCCGACTCAGTCCACGGCTCCTCACTGTCAACGGCAGAGTGCGGCACAACGGCAGCCGCCTGGGCCGCGGGGAGGTCAAGCGGTGCCTCCCCGAGCTCCAATGAGTAAGAGTATAAGCATGACTCATACACCTCCTCCTCCGGATCGAGGAAAGCCGCATCCAGCTCTGACAGGATGTCTGCAATAGGCGTGCCCTCGGGGTGGAACCCCGCCACATGCGCACTCTGCACCCCCTCCAGGGCAATCACGGCGGAAGTGAGGGCCGCCACAGTCCCAACACTGGACCGTGTGGCGGCCCTGTGCATCTCGGGTCACCCGCAAGGCAGTCGGTGAACCACCGGACGCAGGCTGCCGCTGCCCCTGAGTCCGCGGTGGAGGGGCATGAGGGGAAGGGTGAGAGCCCTTCCTGTGCCCCTTCATGTTCTGTTGTCGATTCTTCCCGCCACGGGCCGGTCTGGCGCGGGGAGCTGTACCCCTGTCGCCCCCAGACCGGTGAGCACCCTGTCCGGATGCCTGCGGCTGAGCATCCCGAGTCTGTGGCGGGTGTCTGGGCTCGTCACGCCTGCGGCCACCAACGATGCGAGTCTGCGGGATGCCCGCACGGGCCAGAAGGGCGGCAGAAGGGGACTCCCCAGAGAGAAGTGAGGCCGCCAACGCGGAGACCCCATCCTTTTTCTTCTTTTCCTCTGTTTTCTGCTGGTGAAAGGCTTTCACAGCCAACGTGAACTGCTGAATTCCGAGAGCCCGCTTCTCTCTGCCCTCGGCCGTCTTAGAACTCCACTCCTGCAGAAGATCCTTATAATACAGAGGGCACATGCGAAGGGTGAGGAGGTCCAAGGCGAACCCCACACCCCACACATCGTCAGGCTCTACACCAGGTCTGAGCTCGGACCGGACAGCGGTGTGGTGCTGCATGAAACCCTTAATATAGGGCTCGGGGTCAACATCCTCCAGCAGCTCAATCGCCGGAGCCGTCTCGAACAGGTAGCCATGGGAAACCCACGGCCTGCGTCGCCTGGCAACGGCCCGGCAGATGACGAGCCATGCACGGCGCCCATCATCCGGAGACACCGTAGCCGACTCCTCAATGAGCCGAAGGCATGATCCACGCACCAATGACGTCAGGATGCGGTAGAGAATACGAGTGGCCTCAGGAAGAACAGTCGTGGTGAGGTCTGTCGGGTGGAATACCGTGGCAAACTGGAGATTGAAGTCAGTTAGCTGGGTTTTTACCGCTTGAGTGAAGCGGTCCAAAGCAATTTCCCGAGGCACTTGGCCTTTGATCTTGTCGATGTCGAAAACCCACTCCGAGGCCTTGATGTGAGTGGGCCGGCACTGGTCACGAACTTGCTGGATGATGCTGGCTCGGTGACCAGGCTCGCGGAGAATAGTCTGGCAGTCTTAAGGAACTCCCTGACAATCACAGCACCGCCTGTCTCATCACCCGCAAGTGGGCGATTCTTCACAGGTGTAGGGGGCACAGGCTCCTCAGGGCCGTCGCTGAAGGGAAGCGCCCTCCGCGTGTCGATCCCAGCCGGAACCGGAGTGGTGAATCCATCAGAAGGATCCACGGCAGCCATGGCAACCGTAAGCGAAGCACCGAAGGGATGAAACCCTAACGATAAGGGTGAGCCCCCCTCAAGGAAGGGGCCAAATCCAAGATAAATTCAAAATCTGCTCCGATGCCCACGAAACTCGGTAACACGGCCGGTAATGGTGAAGTAAAAACACCCTCCAAAGGAAAATGTCTGAGTCCAAGTAGAACGCAAGTAATAAGCGGTAAAAAACGGCCAAGTCGCCCGCAAGATTCCAAGATCCGCTCAAAGTTCACAAACAAGCGGCAAGCGTGGCAAATTAAGGTAAAATGATACGGGTAAAGACGTGTAGAGCAGTGAGGAAAAATGCGGAGCGGCGGGGGTGGGCGGAAAGTAGGAGAGTAGAGTCGAGGTCTCCGCGCTTGTCGATGTCCGAGGTCATGGCCTTTTTAACGTGTCGCGAACCACTCAGTACCAAACTCTGCGCAATGCTGCATACCATCGGGGGCCCCAGCGCTCTCTGACCCATCTTCTCCGTACTCTCCTCCGCCACTCGTCGCGCTTACCTCTCCATCCACGCAGTCAGTTGTGCCGCGAAAACGCGGCACCCCGCAACATTCTACCTACTCAGCCACGCTCGCCCCTCTACAGCTTTAGCCAGCCATTTAGTGGCTTTGAATCAAAACCACTTTAGGCAAGTGGTGGGCCTATAGCCTACTAGAATGTCCTAGTGACACAGTGAAAACGCTGAACGCCGTAGGGGTTGAGCGAGGCAATCGGGTATATCAAAAGATAGAAATGAATACACGACTCTCAGGCTATCTAAGCTCTGAGGCCGTCACTAGGCAATCATATCGTGTGTCACAATCTAAGCTACCGAAGTCGAACTACTGAGTACAGGTAGGAAGTCACTGTACTGTCACTGTCACTGTCATACGTCATACGTGATACTGAAGTACTGAATCTCAGCATAACTGTGATTTACAGTCTTTTACATGTTGAGAAAAAAGAGCTTGCATAAGTTGTAAGAAAGCAGATATCAAACATTTTGAGATTTTGTATGGTTACAGTAGGAAGTTAACTGTGCAGTCACATAAGACAATATATGCAATGCCGAGCTGGTGTTGTAGAAGCGCTGACAATAAGTAAGACTGTTTAGTAGTAGGGCTAGAGAGTAGTGCTTTGTGTGGACGCTTCGTGCATAAGTTCGCGACAGCCAGTACACCAAGGGTGTCCCTGGAGTCGCCCGTCTCCCGAATCCGCTGTTCTCAACCGCTGTCTACTTGTCGCCAAAGAGCCTCTCACTCTGAATTCGTATCGAAATAAAAAGCCGCTCCGCGCAGGACATTATTGTTTTGTAAAAGAATAAAAACAGCAGTATAACATACGTCATCAAAAGATCAACAAAATAACCAAAAGTACGAATTATTGTACAAAACTGTGAGCATAATTGTCTTAGCGGTCTAGCACTTGGCACGCGAACAACCACCTAGCACTTGCGAAGGCAAAACAATAATGAGTCCACTAGTCCTGACCTGCGGTCAGAGCTTACTTATATCTCAAGTCATTGTCACATCTGCAAAAACTGTAACAGGCTTCCGCCCTGAAATCTTCATCTGCCAATAGAAAGTCACTATTCTATGCCAGCTTTAATAATGTCACCGTTCCCCATCTTCTGACCGACACGTCAGTGGCAACATTGTAACTGTCATATCCTCTTATCACTTCGTGGTCATCTGGCAATGACCATATCTTCTCCACCAACAAGTCTGTTTCTCTCGAGCAGTCATCCCGCGCGAGGTCTATCATACTCGGCATAACTGTCACGCCTGTCACTAGCTGGACAAACCCGGCTCCGGTGCCATGAGAAGCCGGCGTTTGTTACAACTGTACCTTTTCAGATGACTTGTGTGTTTTCCCTAATTCCCCGATCCCCCCCGCCATATGCCCCATGTGCAATCCGCGTATGCCCCCTTGTGACACACGCGCCCAATGCCGTGTTTGTTGCTCAACTGGTTGCGTGTGCCGCATTTTGTATGCACTCGCTCACGTGTGTATATCGCATTCGTTTGTTTCTTGTATGTTTTCGTTCCGACGTCTTGTGTGGGATCCGGGGGCTTTGGGTTTTCTCGCTCATCACCGCGCACCGGAGATCCCCGCCATGCTTTTGTCCTGTATGTTCCGTTTGCATAATGTATTTGTCTAACACGCATTAGAACACTTTTAGGCATCAGCACAACATTTCGCAGGCAACTGTCGGCTTTGCGGATGACCTAATTTCGGGTCAAAGTCGTCAATGCCACGTATTCAGGGTTGGGTCACAGGGCATTGGCATTTTCCCAAGTTCGGAAGATCATTCCATTGAATATTGGGGCTGTATGGCCCCAATATTCTGAATATTGGTGCTGATCAGCACCAATATTCAATGGAATCTTCCGAACATTGGGAACACGTCAATGCACTGTGACCAATCCAGTTCTGAACACGTGGCCGCCTCAATTCCACATCAACATTTCACCACAAATATAGCTCAGAATTGCTGCCTGCGTGGCACGTTTTCATTGGTCCAAACCAGATGTGTCATAAATATTAAGATATATGATAATAATAATAATTCATATATTAGTAATGGATAATAAATAATAATATATATGTTCTTATGTCGTATAGCCACACCACTACGCACCCCGCGTTTCCCCCGCCTGTCCATGCCCCCCGAATTCCCGAATCCCAGTCTTGCCCCCGGTGGTGACACGGTGTCCCGCCGAAGCGCCGATTTCCCCAGTTGAACGAAAACTGAAAAGGATATATTAAATAACTTGCTTTCTTTTTCATCATCATCTGTAGGCAGCGTGGCCTAATGGATAAGGCGTCGGTCTTCGGAACCGAAGATTGGAGGTTCGATCCCTCCCGTTGTTAATAATCATAAGCTTGCATATTCGACAGCTTGAAAACAATTTTCAAGATCTATTCTCTTGTTTTGCTTTACAGCCGAGTGTCACGTTCTCGTATCTGAGACACGAAGCGCAAGCGTTCCTTTTCCCAAAAAACAGTCGAGTGCAGACTCCACTCTCCAGATACGTGATAGACATACGATAGAGATCAGCATCATGGTTGCGACTGTCTCCAACGTTTCCGAGGGCATATAAATCCACGTTCTTAACGCGGTCTTACCACCAGCAACACCAAGTGAGTCGCGCTTACCGCATGTTTTTTCCATGTTTGCCTGCTTGATAGTGCCACCCCTGAGTTCCGAGACACTTCCCTGTGTCCCTTAGTCTCAGATCTTTCGTCAGCTGAGTCTCAGTGTCACCACGGTTGTAGCATAATCTAATAGGAAACATTCCGTTTGGTTTCACCTTTGTCGACTGCATCCCTTCAGTGTTGGTTTCATGCTACGCTTTTAATTCAGATAGATCTCTTCGTCCACGTGTAGGATGTCGAGGGAAGGAGACAATCTTGAAGATGCGCGAATTAAAGTGGAAGAAATATGCACAGTCAGTCCTGTAGGTGCAGATCTAATGATGTCGGCCTTCTACATCGCCATTCAGAGCTATCGGCGCCCTTCAGGTTCTGCTCAGTTTCTCGATACGTACAAATACACCTCCGGTTTTAGGGTTTAGGCTCATCCTGATTCAAGGGTGTTTCATCATCCTTGCGCGTCGCTTATACAGTGAAGCTTGATCTCCCTACGAAAATGAATATGTCGAGTTCTTGTTATTCTTTGCCAACTCTTTCCGTTGCCCAGCGGTAGGCGCTCACGGAGTAGTCTGGCGAGTTCCAAGTGTGGGTCAAAGTGAACCCGGGGATTTTTTTTGTCCCGGAAAACTGGATTGCAGTGTGCACACCGTTCCCTTCAAATATATTCTGGAAAGCAGACCACTGCCTTGGCGGAAACAATCGGGATAAAGATTTCGAGAAAGCGAGCAATTGCATGGATTCGATGCCGAGTGTCGAGGAAATATCTGTCGGTGCTTTGGCGCACTGTCCTCCAGAAACAACGCGTTTGGCTCTTTGGTTATTGGATAGCAAGTGTGTGTTTACGAATGTTCGCCACGCCACTTATGATGATATTTCCCGAGACTTAGAGTCCACAACTTCTTGGCCGCCGGTATTCCTTCTTGCACATCGATAACCCCACTCGTTCTCTCAGTGCAGGCGCAACGTACCTCTGCGTCCTAAATTTTGTGCACTTGATCATAGCCTGTTTCCGCAACTCCCTCAGCAGCTATTTCGTATTGGTATGCGGTACATGCTGGGGCGATGTGCACACTCATGGTTACTTTCATTTCCGAAGTTTGTTTTTTATGGCGCTCGTGACAGTGGCAGTGCCGACCTCTTGCCTCATTTCTTAAGTCTCCTATCTGAATATGACGGTAAGCCTTGCCACCTGGTAACTTCGTCCACCAGGGTGTGGGCTGACGCAGTGTTGCTCGACCTGACTTAAGTATGATGGCACGACAGTGAGGAACGCAAGGACGCGTGTCCAAAGCGTTTTCTGGCCGTGGACAGTATGACGGCTGACTTGTGAAGTGTGACGGTATGACGGTCAGGAACGCAAGGACGTGTGCCCGAGCCACATTCTGGCCGTAGACAGAGATGAAACAGACTCTTCGCTGGGGTTTGAGGTATTTACTATGCCCCAAGACGAAACGTAGCACTTCTGAAGCTGTCATACATTTCCTCAGGCCGACCAGCACGATACTCCTGCGAGTTTGAACCGGGCATTCCATTATGGCCCTCCACCGACGTGGCTTCGACAGTATTGCGTCTTTCTTTTCGCGTTGGGATCTGTATTTTACCTTTGGCTCGTAGACGCAAGCGACGGCCACGTGCCTCGGGGCCTCGGTCGTACTAGCCTGAGCTCTGCACTGATTTCTATTTGACACTTGAACTGATACACGACTTGAGCACTCGGCTGCGAACTGTGCTCCGCCGATCTCATCAGTGCCAACCCTTTTCCCTCGTCTTGGGCGTTCAGGGCGCGAAGACGGCTTTCCACGGGACTCCGGGGGAGAACTTGCACAGCATCCTTCGCTGCGGGCTGCTCAACCTCACAGGGACCCGCCTGCAGGTCAACCTCTTCATCCTAACGCCTCCTTGGACAGTCTCCGCGACCTCTGTATCCCACCCTTTCAGCGCGCAGTCACCTCGAACCTCCGTATTTTGGTGTTCCTCTGACAGTTTTTTACTGCTTCCGCGATACCATGAGCAGAATATTATTTTTGTGCTTCCACCCTGCCCCGGGCAGAACTTGCTTGCCTCGCTGCCGTTTCACACTTGGTGGCATTGTTTACGGTAGTGCTGACGTCCTGTTGGGCACGAATGCTTCCACAATCTTGGGATTACTTATGCGGCTCACTCCGGTTGACGTACCAATTGATGCGCGTGATGTGTGGTTCCCATCACAGCGCAACGGTAACTTATTTGGCGCTGGAATCTACTTGAGCACCTCGCTCTCGGTAGCATACAACTTCTGCTCTCCTGCAAAGAGAAGATGGCCGAAAAGCCAGCTCGGTGCGTTGAGTGTCGCCCCGGTGCTCAGCTGCCTCAAGTACTCAAAGCCTGAACCCTAGGATGTGAACTGCTACCGCCACACCTCAAGTGCTAGGACGCCAGGAC
This sequence comes from Cymbomonas tetramitiformis, assembly GCA_001247695.2. NCBI lineage: Eukaryota > Viridiplantae > Chlorophyta > Pyramimonadophyceae > Pyramimonadales > Pyramimonadaceae > Cymbomonas > Cymbomonas tetramitiformis. The sequence goes on along the minus strand of LGRX02033201.1, from coordinate 113,107 downwards.
TCTAGACAGTGGGTTTTGCTGCGTACCAACCGAAATGGCACGCCGTGACTGGCGTGTGGGCTTTCAATACGTGGGTGTGAATTTACTCTTGCCAACTGAAGCAGTACCTGTCCTAAACGTGCGGGTGAGGGTCTCTCCGCCAACCGAAGTGATGCATACTGTGTAGCACTCGGGTGAGAGGTTCCACGGCCGTTGTAAGTGAATCACTCCTCGAAGATCCGGGGTGCGGGTCTCGTCCCGCCAATTGACGGGATGCATAACCTAAGAAATCGGCTGCGAACTGTGCTCCGCCCTGGTGAACATTTACATACCCTTAACACGTGGAAGCGAGTTCTTTTCCCGCAACTCAGCTGAAAAGCTGCAAATAGTAGGGTGTAGCGACCGGCGGTACAACGGAGAGGATAGGCCTATTTCTCATAGTGGATATTTTGATTACTTGCGATCGGGTTGGCTAGTGTTCGAGGTGTGATTCGCTGCTTTTGCTATACTAGGGCTGCTGCAAGATGGTTTGCTTCTTTTCAACGGGACACTTTGAATTTTGCAGGGGATGCATCATCCTACGTGTTTGTCTGCAAGGTAAAAGATGAGGAGCAGCAACGCTCTTCGGATGTCCCACAGTGCGAAACGCAAACGCGGCCTGCAGGTAAGACTGTTGAGTGGTTGAAAACGTGTTTCAGGGGAATACTTATGCTTTTGCACGAAGGCATGCTAGTCTCATGCTGGGCTGCTGCAACCATCTAGTGCTGTCTTACAACTTGCGGGCTTGCTTCGACCCAAAGGCACATCAGTGTTCGCTCCCACGTTGTAGCCCACAGTTGTGACGTTGCTGGCTTGCTTCGACATCAAGACTATTTATTCAATGCTCCCACTTGTTAGTCCACAGGCATGGTTGTTGGAACGCTGTGACAGGTGACACCCAAGAACTGGAAAGCTCTCAACTTCCAGACACGTACTTGCTTGTTCAGCGGAGCGATTTGGTGCAGATACGTTATATTTTTGTATATTCCAACGGAGGAGCTCCAGTGCAGGCTGGGAGTGGTTCAAATCTCCCCCCAAAAGGAGCTCGCATAGATTGGTGCACTCTCCTTATAGTAGGCTATGTGGTTTTAATGGCGGCAATTGGGCTCAGCCAGTCCAACATCAGCAAACTGTTGAAAACAAGATTTTGATGGACATGCAACACTTTACTTTACAGCAGTGCTCAGACTGATGTAGTTGTGATTGTGAACAGCAAACGCGATAGTTTCTCACTTAAACCTCGATGCCGCTGCATACGTAAGATGGCAAGTTGTCCCTCATTAGATTGAAACTGCGGCAAGAATAAAAACCGATGTATGCCAGATGAATCCCTTCTTGTTGGCTGTGGTGTTCTGTATGTGGAAAGGTTCCCCATGTGCATCGGGGTGAGTTCCTACCTCACATGGTTGGCAGCACGTGGGGGAGGTGATCGGGTGTATGTTTGCATCATGTTATTCGTACACTATTTTGCTTCAGGTTTGGTACAGCATAACATTATGACTTACCTTTCATAACTTGTTGTGTCTGTATGTTACATGTGCCTTACTAGTCGGGGAGGATTTTGTTATTTAGCTCTCAATACCTGGAACCATTTGTTTTGCAAACCTACGGTGCTCCTCCGAAGAGCCACATAGCCGTAGCATCATACTGGCGTGGCAAACGATCAATTTTCAATTGCTGTTTGTGCGTAGGCCACTAAATCATTTGCCCACTCACATACTGCTATTAAAAATGTTTGCATACGCGCAGATTTCTATCAGTTACATACGTGAAGGTTGGCATTAGATCATTTGCATATGCACAGACTGCCAATTAAAGCACTTGCTTTCATTGCAATATTCGGTGTTTGCCTGCACGTATACTAAGATAAATCCTACGTGTAAACTCAAAATTTAGTAACGTTCATGCATGCCATACAATATAAAAATATATGTGTAAGGTATGTAATATAAACTCGACGGATTCGAACAAATATCGCTGATATACCAGAGTATGGTGTGGGGGTCGTAGGTCTGCGATGGCCAGAATCGCTGCAAATTACACAATCTGACATTCTGCTCAATTTTACCTCTAAGCCCCGATTAAGCTTGAAATTCCACACAACGGGCACACGAGGGTATCCAATTTCAAATCATCAACATAAATAAAGGTGTGCCAAAATGCTACACTGCAGAAATCGTGCTCCACATGGGTGGCCACAATATACCGCAAACCATCCCCTCGTTTGAGTCGCAAGTGGTCATGTATGGCACTCACCACATACCATACTGTGTTGAGAGAAATACAGTAAATCACTATACATCTATGCGCATGCTTCGGTTTGTTATGCTATAAACAGTACACGTGGATGCAAAGCATGTACTTTCAGGAAAAATCGATGGTATCACGTTGCGTTTATGTATATATGCATACACACTCAGTAGTAGCTGCAATTTCAGCCCCCGCGATGCAAAACACACGCTCGATTCTACATTAGCTGCACTGCATTTGTGTGCAGAATGCACCGTTGCCAATATGTCACCATGAACAGATCAGGTGTACCGGGCTCTTGCCAACCTCTTCCATCAGTTCTAGCTATTGGATGCCTGTGCCTCCAGCTGCGCGATACGGGTTTGTGCCGCCTCTAAAGCCAGCTGAAGCTCCCGGACTTCCTGCGACTTGTGCCCGTCTGCCGCATGCTCTGCCACTGTTCCTGATGCCGCTCGTGAATCTCTGTTCTTGATTCTGATGGTGGTACCTTTAGCTCCGCGAATCTTTTCTGGTTTGCTTGCAACTGCAGCAGCAGAGCTCGAACAGTCCCTGGTTCCACTCTGCAAGCAATTTCACAGACGCTACTGAGGATTGCTTGACGCTATTGAGGATCAGTGCATGTTTCAAGGTTGTGGCATCATCAGCACTTGGCACCGCACTGGTTATGACTGATGCAGGTGGCCTACTCTTTTCACGCGCCCTATGCCAAGATACCACCGACACACGCACCTAATCCAATGCAAAGCAGCATGGATGGATGCATGTATGTACCAATCACTGCCGAACACACGAGACTGCGCGACTGTACGCAACTCAATGCGTGCTGATTCCCGGGTATCGGAGTAAGCCAAGATACCACACACTGAGCGGCATGAGATCCGCTGACAAAAGCCAGCCCACCATCATCCCAGTGGATGTGAGAAGCATTCAGGAACAGGGCGGGGCCGTGGCAAGATACCATCCACTTTGACACATCCCAAACCAAGCGCAAAGCGAACCCAAGATACCACACACTGAATGGCATGAGATCAGCTGACAAAAGCCAGCCCACCATCATCCCAGTGGATGTGAGAAACAAATAAGGAGCAGGGCGGGGCCGTGGCAAGATACCATCCACTTTGACACATCCCAAACCAAGCGCAAAGCGAACCCAAGATACCACACACTGAATGGCATGAGATCGGCCGACAAAAGCCAGCCCACCATCATCCCAGTGGATGTGAGAAACAAATCAGGAGCAGGGCGGGGCCGTGACAAGATACCCCCAACTCATACATATTACCAACCCAGATGCAAAGCAGCATGAAAAAATGATACGTTGTGACCGATCATCGTACAACAATTGTTGGTCTCTGGGTAACGGAGTAAGCGGACCCTGCTGGCATGCCCCCCAGTGGCTCACGGTCGATGGATGGGAGCCGCTGGTCGATGGCTATGCCATGAATGCAGTCACACCACACGGCATGGACACCCCATGGTAAAAAACCAAAAACATGCGGGCACCTAAGTGCTCCCCACAAAATTCAAGGGAAAACACAGAACGTGGACTTCACCACCCTCTGCCTCTCCTTGCAGCAAAGGCAGACGAATCCACCGAGCTCTCCAAGAGGCAGTGCCTGCCAGAATGGCACCACAGGGACAAACGCTTCCCAAAACCCACTTCCATCCGGCGGCCGTTCCCGTTCACAGCGGCGCGACAGCACCTTGCATCTGGGTCAAAGAGCACGAGTCCCCCGGCACCCTAAATAAGCATGAAGCACTGAACACGGAGAGGGAGCAAGTGTCAGACAGCTCTACGACACTCCCAAAGAGGCAGTACCCGCCAGAAAGGTACCACAGGGACAGCCACATCTCATCATCCAAAACTCCGCGAGATACCCCACAAAGTGGCTGTTGATCACAAGTCCCCCGGCAGGTGAAAAAGTAGTCACACCACACACTGAATGGCATGAGATCAGCCGACAAAAGCCAGCCCATCATCATTCCAGTGGATGTGAGAAGCAAATCAGGAGCAGGGTGGAGAGATGGCTCGTGCAGCTCAGGGGGCAGAGATGAACTGGATCCAGAGACACGGCGGCAGCAAGCCGGCGGTGCAGGTGCAGAGGGGCGCAGGTGGCCCAGTAAGGGGGCCCCTTTCTTCACTAGTGACCTCCGGAGAATCCAGGTAAGTGTCCTGAAGTGTGTGCTGAATCCTTTGATCCCTGGTGAGGGTACATAGTGCAGCCGATCCTTTGTGGTTATGTGATGCCAAAGGAATCGGTCCAAGGATAAGCCACCCACATCCTAGTCAAAAAAGAAAGTGTGGGGTAGCTGGGACCCAACAAACACTCTGAGCGGCATGAGGCCCGCTGACAAAAGCCAGCCCACCTTCATCCCAGTGGATGCAAGAAGCATTCAAGAACAGGGCAGGGCTGTGCCAAGATACCACCGACACACGCACCTAAACCAATGCAAAGCAGGATGGATGGGTGGATGTATCTACCAATCACTGCCGAACACGCAAGACTGCGCAACTGTGCGCAACGCAATGCGCGCTGAATCCCGGGTATCGGAGTGAGCGATCCGAACAAACAGATCCTAACGCCGAGGAGCGCACCGCGCAGCATCAACCCACTCATAAAGACAATCAAGCGGCTCCTTCTCTTAAGGTTCATAAACATAGAAAATAGACCACCTCCCCTTCGCGGAGTCTCGAGCTGAGAAGATCGGCGCGATCCCCCACCCATGCAGTGAGGTGGCATGCTGTGACCTGACCGCATGGGAGCGCCCCACGGAGCGTCCCCACATGTGCTGATGTGAGGAGGCATGAGCGCAGGACACAAGGTCGCCACCGCTGAATAAGGCCACAGTTCTGATTCTCGGTGACGTAGGGGAGAGCAATCTTCTGAGGGAGAGCAGGAGACCTGGGAGGTCATGGCACGGGCTGCAGCGGCTTGGGTCTGGGAGCCCGTCTTCTGGACGCCCATCAGAGGCCTCAGGGCCCCACGCAGACTGTTGTACAACGACGGGAACGCGTGCTCCTGTGCAGCGAGCACCTGATCATTCGGCGCCCCCAGTCTCACACACACCCATCGCCCTCACTGCAGAACAGGGTAGGCCGCTGTACATGGTGAAGCGATCCATGGGGGTGCCAACGTGGGCTCATCGATAGGCTCACCGAGCGGTGTCACCACAGACCGGCTACGCAGGGCTGCCACGTCAGTGAGGGAGGCCGGACTGAATCCTCAGAGATCGCTCGTGCGCCGATGCATTCCGTCCCGGGAAGAATCACGGATGCCTGCACACTGCGAGTGCGCGCCGGTCTCCAGACATGTCTCGAGACCGGCGATGAACCCTAGCACCGGAACTCCGTGTGCGCTGCCCAAATGAACCCTAGTTACAAACCCGAGCATGCAGCATACGCTCCAGGGCTACCTGTGACAGGGTTGCTCTGACAACCAGCCCTTGCGTGCACACGCGAGCGCGCGCCCCATGAAATATCGCCGCAACAGAAAATCGTGAATGCCACAGACCGACTACTCTTCAGAGGCCTTCGTGTACAGATTCTCAATCCGAACTGTTTCTATACCCCCCTGCAGCCTGCCCGGCGTGTTGCCCGAGTGGGTAGGCCAGTGGCTCTACATCATGTGCTCCTCCGGCATGCAAGGCGCAAGGCGAGCTCGGCGCCAGGTGGCGGTCACCTGCTTGACACGCGCACGCTCTGTGGGCGCGCTGAAGCAGCCTGGGCAGTTCTCCGCAATGATGGGCATGTTGTCACCCATCGCGAAGCTACGCAGGTCGCGCTCGCGTGTGTATACGTAGGGTCGGATTACACGTAGATCCCCTGCACCGCCACCCATCCACTCATACTCCATCCGACCACTCTCCTGGCGCCCGCCGCCCACAGGGACTGTTCAACAGCACGGAGGGAAGGTTGCTCTCTGCTTTTTGTTGGGAGCTCCGTGCACGGGGCTGCGCAAGCTGCGTCTGCTGGCAAGGTTGGTATACTGCTCGCTCGCAGAAATTTCTGTCCAGGGCCTCTTGCTGCCCCACCCGCAGCGCAGGTCACTGCGCCCGTTCTCCACGCGCTCGAACCTCGGCACCCATCCGGGGACGACTCCTGGTGGAGGTTGCATCTTGGAGGTGGAGGCTCCAAGATGAGCATCTAAGAGGATCGGCGGACGCCACTGACGGCCATCTCGATTGATGCAACATCGGTGGGCTTGGCGTTGTTTGAGAACAAGAGAAGGCAGAGGCGGTGTCGACCATTAACTCAGCCGATAGGCAAGCTTTGGGCTTCATCTTCAAGCCAGTTAAGCTATAATATCCAAACGGATCTCCTCCCGAGGACTGGGCAGAGGGTGAGCATGGCAAAAACCACTCGATTCTGATGACCAGGATGTGCGACGGAAGCTTGCTTCCGAATGGCCCTGCTCGGAGCTAGCACCAGGGAGATAGCGCGTGCCTCCCTGCACCCCCCAGTGGGGGGTAAATAGTACCCGGTGTTGTTGATCAAGGCAGTTGTGGGGTGGATGGGAATCGTGGCGCACCGCCGTCCACCGTGTAGTGGGCTTTCATGGTGGTCAGCAGGCCGTTGTGGAAGGCCCCCATGATGAAACTCTCGGCCAGGTCGTCCAGGTGGTGCGCGAGGGCGAGCACATTGTATCCCTCGCGGCGCAGGCAGGCGTAGAGGCGGCCCCTCTTCATTCGACTACAGAACGAGCAGATGCTGCTCACCCCGGCTCCCTGATCCCACGCCCGCAACCCTCTGCTCACCCCGGCCCCCTGATCCCACGCCCGCAACCCTCTGCTCACCGCGGCCCCCTGATCCCACGCCCGCAACCCTCTGCTCACCGCGGCCCCCTGATCCCACGCCCGCAACCCTCTGCTCACCCCGGCCCCCTGATCCCACGCCAAACGCCCGCAACACCCGGCTCACCCCAGCCCCCTGATCCCACCCGCAACCTCTGCTCACCCCCCTGATCCCACGCCTGCAACCCTCCGCTCACCCCGCCCCCTGATCCCACGCCCGCAACCCTGCTCACCCCGGCCCCCTGATCCCACGCCCGCAACCCTCTGCTCACCCCCGCCCCCTGATCCCACGCCCGCAACCCTCTGCACCCCGGCCCTGATCCCACGCCTGCAACCCTCTGCTCACCCCGGCCCCCTGATCCCACGCCCGCAACCCTCTGCTCACCCCGGCACCCTGATCCCACGCCTGCAACCCTCTGCTCATCCCGGCCCCCTGATCCCACGCCCGCAACCCTCTGCTCACCCCGGCCCCCTAATCCCACGCCTGCAACCTCTGCTCACCCCGGCCCCTGATCCCACGCCCGCAACCCTCTGTTCATCCCGCCCCCTGATCCCACGCCCGCAACCTCTGCGCCCCTGATCCCACGCCCGCAACCCTCTGCTCATCCCGCCCCCTGATCCCACGCCCGCAACCCTCTGCTCATCCCGCCCTGATCCCTGATCCCCACGCCCGCAACCCTCTGCTCACCCGGCCCCTGATCCCACGCCTGCAACCCTCTGCTCACCCCGGCCCCCTGATCCCACGCCCGCAACTCTCTGAATTTGATTCGCCAATAAGCAGAGCCGCTGCCGCATACGGGATGCCTGATTCTCTCCCTACGTCCTCCGCACACCAGCAGCGAACCCTTCCTGCTCAGTGCACCTCAGCAGGCGCAATTCTGGCAGGCCCCATTGGCCCGGAGCACGCAGGAGTCCGCGCAGCTGGGGAGGGGGAGAAGGGGCGCACCTGGTCGTTGATGATTTGGGCGGCTTTGATGATCTGTTGCTCTTCATAGAAGTAGGGCACCCCCAGCTCTGCCAGATAGGCCTTCAGTGGGCTCGGGTCGAACGCCTCCGTCTGCGGGTCCACCGTGACGCACCCGAACTCGAACCGTACCCCATGCTTAATGCACCTGTCGCCCCCGTTCACTTCCCCATCTAAAATAAAAAGCTCCCCCCTCTCCCTGCCTCTCCGAACAATGAAATCCAGTTTGGATTGCTGTCACCACTAGCCGGACCCAAGGCATCTCAGCGCGCCTTGCAGCCGCCGCGCTGGACTGCTGAGCAAGGAGGCGCGTGCAGCGCTCACTGGTTCCCACAGCACTATCGATTCTGCTAGGGGGGGCCGAGTCACGGCGATGGTGCCATGTGCTGTGCCATCGTGGATGGTGCGTATGCGGCGCGACCGTCCGATCGCGGGGCATGTGCACCATCTGCAGTCACGAGGCATCAGGATGTCAGCTGCAAGGCAGGAAGGGTCTGAACATCAGGACGTTAGAGGGAGCGGCATAAGCAGCGCTTCACATGCGAGGCGCCACACCGTGGTTTCTCCCCCACATTCTAAGTGGAGGATTGGCATTTTCTGCAGATGAGCCCCCCAATATGAATATATCACATTCCTGCTGAAATCCACGTCTGAGATGAATTTAAACTTCGCAAAACTCTGATTTCGACGGCTCTACAAAGTCATGGCACTTTGCTAAATGCACGCGTGGCACTTTGCTAAATGCACGCGTGGCACTTTGCCTGTGCTGTGAAGTGGCACGTGCGGTTTAGTCAAACCAGGCCTGAGCAGCAAACTGGCTGCAGCGCATTGGCAGTCTCGCATTATGCTGCTAATTGTGTCCATCCGCTTTTGCTTTTATGTACTTCTGACAACAAATGATGCTAAAACTATCCGCTAGGCTTGGACTAAGCCCGTACGCTCCCGTCGATTTGTTAGACCGACCGACGTCAGCGCGATAACTCCATAAATGTAACACGAGGGAATGCCACTTGGCGGGTGGCAGAAGACTGGATGATCAGACCACATTCGCTCACAGTAAACCTGCTCGTGAGTTAGGCTGCGTAACATATTTCTATCCATACATATACATCAACATACTCGGGGGCATGTCGCATGCACGATTTCGATGGAATGCTTCTCTCGCGCATCAGGAGGCGCACATCCCGCCACGAGGCGCACCCTCGGCGGCGGTGTTTCCGAATGCACAAATCTGCGCCGTTTTTGTTGAAATACTGCCCGGCCGCATTCACATCCTGAAAAGAGCTTCGAGCCTCGAAATGCAACCGAGGCGCGCAACTGGCGCGGCTGATGCGTCCGCGTGGTCAGACGATGGGCCCAGCAGGCACACGGGACCTGGGAAGTTGGGGCTTGCAAGCCGAAAGCGGATCTGTGAATTTCTCTTTTGCTCGAATCCTCATTTGCCAAAGGCAAGTACTGCAATACATTTCATTAAATGATTTTGTAAAGTGTTTGAAAATGCCCTTTGTGCTTTTTAAATGCTTTCTAAATTCAAGTTTGATGAGATGTCCAGACTGTCTGTGCAAGTCACCAAAAGGAAAGAGTCCTCTGGGTCGGGAGCGGTGGGAAGAGCAAAAGGAACAGAGCTGAACAGGCGTGTCGCTTCGTGGCTACTTGTACATCCTGTTTGTGTCACGGAGCTACATGTGTCATTCGGCTCTACTGCAGCAGAAGTCACGGATTCTGAAAGTCTGAAACCACAAAATTTCTGTTGCACTCCAATTTGAACATTTCTCTTTTGCTCGAATCCTCATTTGCCATGAAACCAAAGATGAAACTGTGAGGCACACAAAAGAAATCTGATCTCTGTCACTGTGACCATGTTAACCACTCGAAGTAGTAGTTCATGTCTGCGTCCCTCAAAGCTGTCGGGTCGATGTAGTGCTGCACTGCCGAAGAGAACTGTGACCAGCCTCCGAAGAAGCACACTTTCTCCATTGCAACACCCACAGCTCGAGCACACGTCGTGGCACCCTTCCGAGTGCTGTGTGCAGAAAAATGACCTCCTTCCGGGGGTCTGCAATCCAGCTCGCTGAGAGCCAGACCAATCCAGTCATTTGCCACTGAAGCCTTGAAGTTCTTCGGGTCCTCGGGTAGCAGCCAATAGGCGTCAGGTTGAGTCTTCTCAGATCTGCTCCAAGCCGTGTCACGGTGGAACTCCCAGTGCTCGATCAGCTCCTTCAAAAGAGCCACCCCCTTCCAGGGGATGCACAGGCGTCTCTTCACAAGGTGATGTCGCCGTCCTTTCTCTTTCAGCAGCACCACCGAGAACTCATTGTCGCCACAATGGACGCGCTCTCGTGACAATGAAGTCCCCGTGTCCGGTCTGCCAAAGGTCACAAAGGCAACAACCACGTAGGCGAAGGCTCGTAGCAGCCGCAGTTCCTCAGGAGATCTCGGAGTCAACTTCAGCGCTGCTTCGTGAACACGTCGTACGTGTGCCGCTGGCAGCCAAGTCCGCTGGGTCTCGATGTTCTCCTCCTGTACCGCCAGCTCCGCCTGGATGGTCGCCATCCCTTTCACAACTCGGGTCACAGCATGACCCTTCCCTGGTCCAAGAAATCGCAGGTCCTCGTGGTAGTTGTTGATGGCTGACAGGTACGGCTGCAAGGAAGCTGACTTGATGCCCCCGTCCTTCAACAGAGAGGCGATGTACAACAACACAGTCGCCTCCGATGTTGGCAGCCACGGCCGTTGGTGCTGCTCACAAAATAAAATGAAGCGCCGCGCCTTCGGTCCGTAGTTGCTCATCGTCGTGTCCAGCAGTGCTTTTCTCTGCATTGTCACTGCCAGTTCTGTGAGCCGGGATTGTCCCAACTCACTCCTCCACCGCTCACAGAGTGAGCGCGTGAGGAAGTTTTGTACAACACCACCGCGCTTGTTCTCTTCGTAGTCGCCTCCGCAGTCGATGTTCTCGCCGTCCGCGTCCGCTGCCTCGTCCGTCAGCTCCGACACGCCCGAGCTGTTAATGATTTTGAAGTTCTCCTTGGACAGGTCTAGTGTCTCCTCGTCCCCGTCGTCGTACAACACGTGCGCCTTCCCGTCCTCGTTGAACTCCTTCACCACACCCGGGTAGAAGCAGTCATCGTCCTTCCAGAACACCTCGATTTTAGAGCCCACGGTCACCTTGCTCGCTGTCGTACACGAAGCAGAGCTCCTTCGTACTTCAGCAGCGTAGTAACTCACGGGCGCGCCTCGATGAAGAACATCACAACGTCCCATTTTGAGGGCCCGAGCAGCTCGGACCCTCCCAGCCTGCTCGGAGTGAATCCCTGCGTCGTGGCATGATCACCACCTCGGTGGCCAGGGCCTCCAACTCCCTGAACCAGGACTGTCCCGGCCAGTACGGAGCCACCACCGTAGCAGCGGCCCCCTCCTCTCGCAGCTTGTGCGCCACCTCGTCCAGCAGCGCCCACGGGGGGTTCACCCAATTGTTCTCCCCCCGCCAGTCGTACGTCAGAGAGTCCACTCCTTCGCACTTCGGGTCCTTCCACGCAGCGTAGTACCGAGGAAGCTGCGCGGAGATCTCGGAAGCGAACCGGTCGACTGTGTAGGGGCCCCACTGCTTGTTGGCCCACACGAACCAGTCTCGATTGAGTCTCCAGTCGTCCAAATCCTCGCAGCGAGAAAGGTTGTCGGCCCACACGTTGGCCTCGCTGCGGATGTAACGAGCCTGCAACTCGATGTCGTGCAGATCCAGCAGCAGCCAGAGCCTCCGCATTCTCCTCATCAGGTCCGGGTTCCTGGAGGTGAAGTGTGAGAGCATCGCCACCACCGCCTGGTTGTCGCAGTAGAGTCGTACGACCTTGCCCTCCAGCTCCTTCAGGAACGTCTGCACGGTTTTGTACACGGCCTCCAACTCCAAGTGTGTGATGTGCCAGTTGCGCATCTCGTCTGACCAGAAACCTCTCGCGGGGAACTTCAGGTTCAGCACTCCTCCCCAGGCCATCATCGAAGAGTCTGTGTGCACCTTCGCTCTCGTCGGGGATCTCCAGATCTTGCGCCCGTTCCACCTGCTCATCACAGGCAGCCTGGACCACCATTCTAAATCCCCCCGAGCTGCACGCGAGATCTTTACCTTTGCTCCCCAACTGCATTTCTCTGCCAGCACGAAGTAGAGCTCCCGTAGGTAGAGCCGCGCCAAGTACACGGATTGGCAGAGTCCCGTGAAGGAAGCCAGTCTCCTGGCAGGAATCCACCTCCGATTTCTCGTTGCGTCGCACAGGATCTCCTTCGCCCTGGTGTGGATTTTGTGCACCCGTCGTTCTGTTAAACGGAATTGTCCCAGCTTCAGGTCCACCTCCAAACCGAGGTGCTCCACCACCTGTGTAGGCTCCCATTGGCCTTTCTTCTCGTTCCGCTGTAGGCCTAGTCGATAGAGCACCAGTTGAACTTTTTCTCGACGCAGAAAGCCTTCTCTCTGAGAGTCGACCAGCACCAGAAAATCGTCCATGTACGGTAGTACTCGCATTCCGCTGTGACGGTTCGCGTTCTCGCCAGCACCACCTGCTCTGCGACGGACTGACCATCGCCGTCGTACTGCGGAACCGTCCCGCAGCCTCCTGATTTCTCTGCGATCTTCCGCTGCCTGTGGAGAACGTAGAGCTTCCACCATCACGCGTACGAACTTGCAGAACACCCTCGGAGCGTCGTTCCACCCGAACGGCACCGCTGAACATTGAAGCAGGTCCCCTTGCAGGTCGAACTGCATGAAGCGTTGAAAGTCCGGGTGGATCCCCAGCGCATGAAAACCGTCCTGGAGGTCGAAGCTGAAGCACCAGTCGCCCGGCTTCGCCAGTCTCCTTAGTTTCTTCAGCGTCTCCATCTTCACGCGATTCTTCACACACCACTGGTTCAGCCATCGGAAGTCCACCACCAGTCTCCACTTGTTCGTACCCGGTTTCGGCACTAAAAAAGCACGAGAAACATGAGATCTTCTCGTCGCTCTCGTCCAGGCACCGTTCTGTAGCAGCCTTTCCTTCTCCGCGTCCAGCCACACCTGCTGCTGCCGCGTAGCATCCCTCAGTGACACACCGTGGTCGAACGGAGGCGGAGGCCCGCGCTTCCACCTCAACTTCACCCCGTGAGTAATCCATTGCATCACTTCGGAACTGGCGCCCGCCGCGCGCCATGCTCCCCTCCGCTGTCTCACCTGCTGTTGCACGGTGAGTTTTCCCCGACCAGCGCCCGGAGAGGGCTGTTGCGCTGGACGGGGTGGCGGCACGCACATCACACATCGGCCGCGGGCTTTCCGCCCCGGCCCTTGCCGCCTTTGTCGGTAGGCTTCTTACCGTCCTTCTCCTCGTACTTCTTACGCCGCTCGTTCTCTTCCAGCGCTGGTCCCGGTCCCGTGGATCTTTCACGCCCCGCGTTTCCGCACTCGCTGCATTTTTTGACGTAAGGCTCAGCATTGCCTTGCCGCGGTTCTTGTCGAAGTCGTTCAGCCACTGCTGCAACACCTCGTCCGCCACCACGCCGTCCGCTGCCTGGTAGACTCTGTCCTCCACGAACTGCAGTTTAGCACGTAGAGCGTCAGATCCTCCCCGCTGTGAAGATCCAGGCTCCTGCTCCAGCTGCCCGCACAGTTCCAACATCGTCCACCTACTGCACAGCATCGCGTACACGCCGTGCACAGAGTTGGTCACTGCGTGGAAACGTTTTAGCCACTCGCTGCCCGACAAATCGCAGCCCTCGTTCACGTCCAACGTCTCGTTGCATTTGTACACCACGTCGTGCAAATAAGACAGCGCCGGAGCCAGAACCAGGCACTCGTACTTCATTGAGGAGTTGGACTTCTTGGAGAGAACGTCGTACGTCTTGTTGCCGTGCAGGTCGTACAACTGAGGCATTCTCGATGTTAGCGTAGCCGGCCGCGGCGGGAACGGGTTGACTGAGGCTACTGGCACGTACGCCAACTTCCTCCTTCTCTCCAGAAGTTGCTCGGCGGTCTTGGCTACGGTGTCCGGGTCCGAAGTCCCAGGCTTCGCTGCCACCTTCGCCTCCAACTCCACGTTGATTTGTGCTTGTCGGTGAAGCTCATCACGCAGCAGGCGATGCTCCTCTGCCTGCTGCCTCTGCATTTCAAGCAGCTCCCCTTGCTGCTTTTGCATGATCAGAATTTGTTGCATCAACACGTCCTGTGTGGACAGTGCTGCGGGGGAAGGGGAAGCCTGCCCGATGTCTGGCTTCCCCGGGAGGGGAGGGAAATCCTCTGGAGTCTTGCCCTTAGCATTTCCAGCCATTCTTCTCCCTCAAAGGAGTCACAGTGTAGTCAATCGTACTGCCGTAGCCGATGTGAAGCCGTCGTTTGCAGTCGTAAACGCCGTCCCCGCGACTTCGCTGTTAGATCTCCCGTCATCGTTCGATCGCCGTCGTACAACCTAGTGGTCTTGTCACTACCTACTCTACTGTTTACAGGTGAAACAGGTTAAGAAAATCTTACAAAATCAGATTTGCAGTGTGCCTTTCAGAGTACCGTAGGTACCCGTGAAGTTCCTGTTTGCAAGAGCAAAAGGAACAGAGCTGAACAAGCGTGTCGCTTCGTGGCTACTTGTACATCCTGTTTGTGTCACGGAGCTACATGTGTCATTCGGCTCTACTGCAGCAGGAGTCACGGATTCTGAAAGTCTGAAACCACAAAATTTCTGTTGCACTCCAATTTGAACATTATGATCAACGACAGCTATTCAATAGCTGCCGCCTGGGAGCGGACCAGATCACGCAGAGTTGATCGATGACAAAACACGATACAGTCACAAATATTGATACACCTCAAAAAATTCCAGGGCACAGGGCATTGCGCCGCTTTCCTTAGTCAGAAAATGCCTCACAGCCACAAGATCTCCTGCAGACGGCAGGGCGAGCCAGAGAGGCGGCGCCTTCAGCGTAGATGGAGCTTCACATGGGCGAGCCAGAGAGGCGGCACCTTCTCTGCAGGTAGCGCATCACGTGGACGAGCGACAGCGAGTCCTTGCCTCCGGAGAGCCCGACCAGCACCCGGTCACCATTGCGGATCATCACGTGGTCCTTGACTGCATCCTCTGTCGGCTTTATTACAGCCTATGTGCCCCGAATTGCCCATTGCCCCCCCGCCCCCCAACCCCTTCCCTCACATTAAGTGTGACCAACGCTCCGTTACACCCTAAGGGTAACAATTCAGGCTTCAATCAGAATTTCATTCATTGGTGGGCTTGGGAGATCAAAATGAGTGTCCCTATATTTTCTTTTTGCCAAGAATAATCGCATTTGCCAAAGCGTACTGCAAGTGAATTCCGTGAAAAGAATCACTTCGTTTTTTCCGAAGGCGGTTCACTTTCCCCGTGCTGAGTGACTTGATTGTTTGTTTGGAAGTCCATTTGGTATCTTTCTGAGTCTTTGCCGAGTCACCAAGAAGCCGAGAGGCACCAGGTCGGTACAAAAGAAGCAGAGCTACGGCTCCGAAGGCCACGGATCCTCAATACTGCCTTCTCTCGGCTGGCATCTGGCTGTCATACTGCCTTCATCTGCGCGTACGGTGTCCTGCAGGAAACCACTAAAATCCCGCTACCTTCCAATTTAAACATCACTGAGAGAGCTTGTTCGGGGGGAGGCTCAACCTTGGGCGGCTCGTGCCATGTCCACCCGCGGCGCTGCGGCATGACACCGTCGGGCAGGGTGCCGCCGGGGCCCGCGGAGCACTCGCTTCCTTCCAGTGTGCTGTCAGCTGCGCCCTCTTCGTCCTCCGGCGACCACTCAAACAGCATCTCCTCGGCCACCTCCGCCCTCACCTCCGTTGGGTCCGCGCCAGAGGCGCCTGGAGACTGGGGAGTCACGTCCTCGGCCTCCACTGCCGCGCCCGCGAGGCCCGCAGGCCGGGAGGCACTCACATCCTCTGCTTCGCAGCTCTGCGTCTCGGTGACCTCAGGTGAATACTGCCGCACAGCAAAGGGCACATTGAAGGTTGGTAGGGGGGTGGATGGGGCGTGGCCGGGAGCGGCAAGGAGGCGGAGGGCCTCCGAGGGATAGAGAAACCAGCGCAAGTCGAGCTCGGACTCGTCCAGCAGAAGCTCCTGCTCGGCGATGGCTGCCAGTGTCGGTAAGCCGAGGGGGAGCCAGGGACCAAACGTCAGTATAGGGAAAGCCACTCAAAACGAAAGGTATGGCAGTGGAGATTTACAGCCAATGCCGTCATGCCCCGCGAGCAGCACGCTCCCCTCGGCAGTGGGGACAAGGGAGCGCGGGAGGGCCGCCTGCCCGAGCACGTCACATCGCAGCGCGTGGCAAGACCAAGAAAGAGCATGTGGGGCCTGAGTGCCCGAGAGTAATGCGTCACCTGCGGCAGCGGACCCTAGCCCCTTCAGCGTGGAGCTGTGGGGCAGGTCGAGGCCAGGCGAGGCTTCACATGCGTCCAGCACCCCGCGTGCCTGTGACAAGGTATTCCTGTAGTACTCCTCAAGCCCTGGTGTACCATCCTCCTCCGCTGCCCCTAGCATCTGCTCCTTCTCCTGTGTCGGAGCCCCAACCCCCCTGCCTCCAGCTTGCACTCCACCGCATGCAAGATTACACCAACTGCACTCCCAAAGTGGCCTAGGCGCGCCCTGCCCTCACCCCTTCATCCCCTCTCCCCCCCCAACGCACGCTAGCAACACACCAACGAAATTATGCAGGGGCCAAAAGCAGGCATCTATGGAGAGGAGGCGCCACCAGGTGAGAGCGTGGTGTGTGTGGCGAATTACAATCACAGCAGTAAGGTAGGGTGGATGACAGGCGGAGCGATGTGCTGGATCAGCGGCAGCCGCGGGGTGGATGACGGGCGGAGCGATGTGCTGGATCAGCGGCAGCCGCGGGGTGGATGACGGGCGGAGCGATGTGCTGGATCAGCGGCAGCCGCGGGGTGGATGACGGGCGGAGCGATGTGCTGGATCAGCGGCAGCCGCGGGGTGGATGACGGGCGGAGCGATGTGCTGGATCAGCGGCAGCCGCGGGGTGGATGACGGGCGGAGCGATGTGCTGGATCAGCGGCAGCCGCGGGGTGGATGACGGGCGGAGCGATGTGCTGGATCAGCGGCAGCCGAGGGATGGATGACGGGTGTGCCGGGGGCGAGGACTATGACGTGTCGAGACCATCACCTGCGGCAAGGTGGAGGTCCAGCTCGTGGCTAGCCAGCGGCGGGTGCGCTTGGTGATGCCGGGCTGGCGCCGGTGCTTCCACTCGCCGGTGCGCTCATTAAAATTGTACTGAGGGAGGCAGCTCCACCCTCGCTCCGCCACCATCTGTTCCCCCACACCGCCGGCCCGCCTGCCTCAGATACCTGGACCCGTCCCGCATCTCACATCTCGAGGGGGCCTCGGGGCCCTGCCGGAGCGGACACTCCCTTGGCTGAGTGCAACGCGCTGTATGGGCATCTCAAACACTGAAGTTTCGGGTGAAAGCCGCATGCATTCACGTCTCCACGGCAGTCACAGTTCTGCGTGTTCTGTGACATCACGAGGGCGGCCGCGTTTCCATGCGCCTCAGCGGCACAGCCTAAACCCTCCACTATCCCAGGGCCACAGCCACGATGCCTATCCCCAATGCAGCCTCGACTACATGCTCCGCTAGCTCGAGCGGGGATGCAGGCGCGAGGTGCAGCCGCCGCCCAGAGCCCACTGCTGACAGAGCGCAGGCACCTTGATGGCCTCCAACACGAAGTTGACCGTCGCCTCCGAGTCGCTGTAGTGAAAGCTCACGCGCACGAAGCCGGGGCGAAGGAGCTCCCTGCTTCCACGCTCCCCCACGACGCCCGACATCTCCCCCGCCCTCTCGGCGCACCCTTCGGCAAGAACACACGATTCTTGTGAGCAGCAGGCTCCCCCATCCCCCTCGCACCCCCTTCTCCCTGTGCACGTGCGCTTCACCTGCCAGGCCGCACTCCTGCGAGGTGACAGCGAGTGACAATGCGCGACACTCCGCGCCCCGCCCTCTCGCCCTGCAAGCTGCTGCGTTTGACGGTAAGCAGTAGTTTCTGCTCCGAGCCCTCGCAGCGCGGCCTCGGAAGAAGGCCCAGGAGCCGGCTCTGCGTACCGCGAGGTGCGCAGGCGGTCCCGCTCCCGTGGCAGTAGAGTCTCGTCGCCTGCCCCCTTCGCATCCAGCATGGCCATCTCCATGCGGCTTGCCAGCGCCTCGGATATACCCAGCAGCCGGAAGGTATATGGTGCAGCACACATGCAGCCTCCACGCGCCTGCATCCCACCATCCGCCTCCCTCATGCCACAGCCCCTACTCTCCTTCCTGCTGTTGGCATCCACCTCAGCCTCTCACACGCTTGCTGGCACAGGGGGGGCGCACATGCAGGCCACATCGGAGCCTCACACCTGGATTCCGAAGAGATCGTTGAGCAGCGCGGCGACGAAGTTGTGGTGCAGCAGCATGCCTGTCGCTGGGTGGCGTACCACAAAGGCGATCACCGGCAGTCGTGGTGCCGCCTCTATCCCCGGGCCGAGAACCCGCACCGTATCCGACAATGCACTCAGTTGACGCATCGCACTGCTGGCCCAGCCTGCCTCCCGGCTGTCGATCACTTGCTGCCCCACCTGGCACAGTCCCCCCGAGACCACAGCCCCCTAGTCTCAAGGCATCCGTCAGGCCAGCCCCCCATGGATTGTAGGTGTATCTGAGCCATACCCGCGCCAGCGCAATTCATCTTCCCTCTCACTATCATCCCCCACTAGGACCTCGACACACCCCTAGTCAGCAGCAACCAATCAACGGCGTGAGTGTGACGATGTGGCACGCAGCCTGAGGACTCAGCAGAATCTGCCAGGGGCGGGCCGTGCCTGGCGCTTGAGCTGGAAGGCCAGGCCGGCGCGCACGCTGCCCACGATGTCCGGGGTGCCGGCCTCTTCGCGCTCCTCCACCTCTTTGAGGTAGCGCTGGCGCCCGTCCGTGACGAAGAACACGCTTCCACCGCCGGGAACCGACGGAGAGCGTGCTGTGAAGAGCGTGCGCTTGGCCACGAGGATTCCCGGGGTGCTGGTACCTCCCATCAGCTTGTGTGGGGAGATGAACACCGCATCCTGGAGCCAATGCCCACCCACAGCCACCTCGAGATCCTCGAACTTTGCGAATCCATTTCCCTCGCAACCCTCGGATCCGATGGCAAACGTCTCGAGTCCCTCTCGCAGGCTGTCAACCCTCGGATCCGATGGCAAACGTCTTGGGTCTCTCTCGCAGGCTGTCAACCCTCGGATCCGATGGCAAACGTCTCGGGTCCCTCTCGCAGGCTGTCAACCCTCGGATCCGATGGCAAACGTCTCGAGTCCCTCTCGCAGGCTGTCAACCCACGGATCCGATGGCAAACGTCTTCAGTCCCTCTCGGATCCAATGGCAAACGTCATGGATCGTCACATGATGCATGTCATCAAAGGCGGTTGAGCTTCAATGGGACTGCCTAGTATCTATTGGGCCGCCCACTCTCCATTTGCCTTGCAACTCCCACAGGCAACCGTGCAGCCCCCACAGGCGAGGCTCGCGGAACGGTCACCTTGTGGGTTCCCGGGATGACGGGGTCCGTGCAGCCCCCACAGGCGAGGCTCGCGGAACGGTCACCTTGGGGGTGCCCGTGATGACGGGTTCCGTGCAGCCCCCACAGGCGAGGCTCGCGGAACGGTCACCTTGTGGGTTCCCGGGATGACGGGGTCCGTGCAGCCCCCACAGGCGAGGCTCGCGGAACGGTCACCTTGTGGGTTCCCGGGATGACGGGGTCCGTGCAGCCCCCACAGGCGAGGCTCGCGGAACGGTCACCTTGTGGGTTCCCGGGATGACGGGGTTCATGTCGATCTTGACGTATGGCGCAGCGCACGCGAAGTCGAAGCATGCCAGGGCGCCATGGCGATGTAAGCAGGCGGCCACCGCGTCCTGCATCGCACCATTAGTTGCCCCTGGGGATTGAGTGCGACAGCCGGCCACCCGTTGCGGAAGCACGTTTGGTAATCACCGGAGGCGTATGCGCACATGTGCACACGACCTCCGCGCATGGTGCAGACATGGAACAGGCATCACCGTCACCCCGAGGACATATCCACTGAAAGTGGCTGGAATCTCGAGAAGGGAGCATGTGCTCGGAAAGAAGGGAATATGCTGCACCCAGGGAATATGCCGCACCGAGGGAATATGCCGCACCACAAACTCACACCGTGAGGCATGAGGAATGCTAATGGGTGATGGCGAGATCATTGATGACATCGAGTGGCGCGAGGCACGCCAATCGAAGTCACCCCGGCCAATACCGCACTGGATAAAAGCATGCAGTGCCAGGGTGGGGCTGTGACATGGTATCACACTGACAGACTGGAGGAGAGCGCGACGGCTCGTACACCACATCGAGCATGCGCCAATAAGAGCTTGGCATGCACCTCTTACACCACCCAACACACTGAACGGCATGAGATCCACCGACCAAAGCCAGCCCACCATCATCCCAGTGGAGTGAGAAGCATTCAGGAACAGGGCGGGGCCGTGACAACATACCATCGACGCACGCACACCTAAAACCAAATGCAATGCCGTATGGATAGATGGATGTATGTACTAAGCACTGCCACACATACGTTTTGTGAGACAGCGCAATTTCACGCAATCTCTGCATGGTGATCCCAGGGTGGTCTGGAGTAAGCAGATCCTGGTGGCGTGACCCCCGGGTGGCTCATGGTACGATGAATGGAACCTGTTGGTAAATGAATGCAAACCAATGGTCTGACAATGGAAGATGCATCAAAGCGTAAACCAGAAGCGGGCACTGAGGCGAGGCAACGGCATCCCCTGGCGGCTCACATGACATGCACGGCAGGTGCTGCCGCTGCGGATGATGAAGCGAAAACTCACTGAAACCAACGGGGGGTACCGAAGCGCTCCCCGCCAAACACGGATGCCAGACACGCCGAGGAGACACACTGACTGCGGTCTGCGCGGCGACCGCTCCATACAAACACTAAGCATGTGTGGAATTACAGTGGCATGGTAGTATAATACCCCTCCGAGCGGTGTGAAATGTGCGGACCGAAGTCAGCCGAGGGAGAAATCGGCACGAGGGAACAGGGCCGTGCTGTGATACGACGCCATGCTCAACACTTGAGGCAGTGGCCAAGACCTCTGTGAGCCAAAGTGAGTGTAAGCCAAAGTGCGTGTAAAGTAGTACTCGAACCGTCGTGACAGCGGGAAAGTTGCCGGATAAACGCAACGGCCGCAAATCGCACGGTAAGAGAGAGCACGACACACACGTTGACAGTCCAAAGTCCCAGGGATTCTACTACTTCTGTGTAGAAAGCACAAAAGATAAACGAAGGCATCAGTAGCATTGTCACCTGATCTGTAAGGATGCCAGTGACGTTGGAAGCTGCCGAGAAAGTGCCTACTTTCAAGGGCCGCGAAGCATACTGCACGAGAAGGCGCTCCAAGTCCGCCTGGTCGAGGGTGGGGCAGGCAAGGCGACCTCTCACGCAAGCGCACAAACCAAATATTTCGCATCAAGGCGGAACCCTAGGTCCAAAGCTTTATTCCGAGGTTGCCAGCGTGCGAGATTTCCCTGGGACAATCTACTGCTGAATCATCGCTCCTCAAAGATGACATTGTTGGAGCAAACACTGCCGAAGCTGACTCCATGCTAGCCCCTCAGTGCCACCCTCGGGATTGCCCTGCCCAAGCAACATTCCCTGCTGCACCCTCGACGCCGCCCTCAGACATTCTATCAGAAACCGGAATTGTGAGCGTACGCCACCCATGAGGCAACCCACGGCCTATCACGTCAGCAGGCTAGGAAAGTCGAAGAATGCACCAGGTCCAGCAGCCCGTTTGCGTCTTCCTTGACCAGTACCACGTCTACTGGGGCTTCCCGCCATGGAAGCAGATTACTGTGATGCTCGAAGAAGGAGGTGAACACCACTGCGCGCCCGGCGGCATCATGTGCATACTGCCGCCCCAGATTCCGGCCACCGAAGACAGAAAAAATCACGTGTGCTTTCACTGCATGACACTCAGCGGCATAAAGTGGCCGGCGGCTGCTGAATACGCGAGGGGTGCCCAGGAGGCCTGCTCCGAGCCCACTCCGAGGCGCCTACTATGGCCGCCCTTCCAGGCCCCTTCGAGGTACCAGAGGCAGCGATGTGTGCAATGCAATGAGACGTCGTATGGCAAGACCTCCTGATATGAGGGAGTCGGGAGAACCGTAGATTGTGCAAAAGTAGTGGCAAGCCCATTTCCACCATTCGTAAGTGCACTACCGCTTCAGGGCGTATGCAATGATGGCAGGGCATGCTGAGTTGGCAGGAGGATCGCTGAGCAGCGCGGGCGCTGAGTGCAGGGTGTGGGCCTCGTACGTCCTCCAGATGCAGCACGGACACGAGGCGAGCCACTGCGCAGGTCGCACCGCTCCCTGCAGGGTACACATGCCGGACCTCACCTTTCAACTTAGTCTTCCCTATACCCCGTGCGGCAACCTCCTGCAGGTTATGGTTGCGCTAGCCTGAGCGCGTTCAAGCGAAGATACTAACGGATCGCACACGAGCCCCGCGATGTAATGTGCTGTGGGAGAAAGCCAGCGGCAGCAAGTGTAGCAGCATGACGGGCGCGCGGTTGCAGTGAGCAACGGGATACGCGTTATAATTCCGCAAAGACAGCAGGAGAAAAAGTGTGAGGGAAGCACCGACAAAAATGAGCGCGTCCTCCTCGGAGGCGTTGACAGCACCCTACTCCGTGCCAAGTCATCCCCACCACTTCATCCCACGCCCGTGGCAAATTGTTTCCATAAGCCCGAGTTGTGTCCGAGTTTCACGAAATGAAAACCGTCGGTTCAGCCCAACGCGCCAGAATTCAGCGGTCTGGACACGCGAGCCTGAGAAGAAGTACCGAGGGTCGAATTGCAGAGGCACCGCTACATGGGGTGTACGGCAGCCCGCAAAAGCAGTTGCGCAGTGCGCAGAGAGCACAGTATGAGGAGTACACACGCAACCGCAAGTCGAGCACGCCACCTTCGATGTTGCATACGAACGTGCAAGTGAAGTGTATCAATGTTCCATCTTGCATATGTCACGGCGCGTTCGGATTCAATATCCGTGGCAACCACCGGAAGCGTGAGTGAAAAAGGGAGCTATCAGAAAGGAGAGCTCTGGCAACCTTTATGAGCTGGCGCGCCTCCGCCCTGAAGAACGTGGTTTGCATGCCTGCGCGTTCGGATCCCGCCAATCAAACACGCAGGCAGAGCTAAGGTTGGTGGCGGTAGACGACTTCGCGATCGTCCAGTAGCAGGAAATTGAAAATAAATGATACCTGTAATACTCGTGGTGGTGTGTGTGTTTCCGTACAAAGTCAGCACTTGATTGCGCAGAAAATCCTGCAGAGCGGACGCACTCTCTTGGCAAATAGAACCATGTTCCAGAATCTTCCGAAAGCTGCTGGAGGATGCTTATGCAGCAGGGATCCATCCATTGTACCATCGGGCGAAGATGCGGATAGAACATCCCAATTGTGTCGTACACCATAGTTAGGGGAAGAGTAAAGCACCGCGTACCTCAATGAAACCGAGGGGACGCCCTGAAGCTATGTGGTCGCAGTAAACCACGCGCCGCTCGCCATAAGGGGTAGTGTACACTTCGTTCGCACCTATTATGGAATTCCTGATCTTTTCTATTAGTACGGTTCCTTCGTCGTGTTGTCTCGCCTCCGGCGCGCCAACCGAGAGCGTGTCAGGAACCAGTCCGAAGTCGAACACTCGCTCGCCATATGCCAATGGCGGTCTCTCTTTTACAGGGCCTCCCTCGAACGAAGGGGACGCCTCCGAGCACGCGCCATCGCTGCACGCCAAGGATGGCATGGTTGGCTGCAATCAAAAGAAACGCGAATCACTTGACAGAGCACTGGTGGGAGAATTAGAAAGAGTCGATTGTGTCTTCAAGACTCGACAGCAAACTGAATGTGCTCACGCCGACGCGACGGAAAACCCTAAAATCAAGAATCGAGAACGCCCCCATCGATGATCGAAACCACCCGGACCGACCTTTCTATAAAAGAACTTGTATAGGCGGGTGTACCCTTATTACAACTGTTTTGAGGATGCGGTGTCGGGGAGCGACACGCGCGATTCGGTATCATGGGCCATAGAAATTTTGAGTATTTTGGATGTCAAAAAGCTCCCATTTTGCTCATATACCATATCTGGGGCGCTTTGGGGGCTCTACACATCACATGGGCATTCACTGCGATAGGGTAGGTGTACCCTTATTACAAAATAGAAATCCATGAATGATAACCCCATAGTCGGTTGTAAAGATCACATATAAGGATGTTTTGGACCCATTGGGACCCCATGGGACTAATTTGACCGATATTGCGTCATGGGCACCCCTCGCTTGCCCGCCCATACACGCGGGGCGCGGGCGGTGCTTTCTGCAGTACACACGCCGGCGGCACGCAGCCTAGGTGGGCCGCGCGGGCGGCCACGGTGCGATACCATAGGCAAAATTTACCATTTAGATGTAGTTTGACGTGTACAAAGCCCTGCAGCCACCTACCATGTCGCCACATGCCCCCCCGGACGGGCGCAAGCCGCCCCACCAAAACGGGCGAAACTCGGAAAAAGCCAGATTTCGGCAATGAGCTTCCCGTGGAATGAGCCCCCTCAAGTGCGACCCGCAGGGGGTGTGGACCCCTATAGCGGGATGTTTTGGACCCATTGGGACCCCATGGGACTAATTTGACCGATATTGCGTCATGGGCACCCCTCGCTTGCCCGCCCATACACGCGGGGCGCGGGCGGTGCTTTCTGCAGTACACACGCCGGCGGCACGCAGCCTAGGTGGGCCGCGCGGGCGGCCACGGTGCGATACCATAGGCAAAATTTACCATTTAGATGTAGTTTGACGTGTACAAAGCCCTGCAACCACCTACCATGTCGCCACATGCCCCCCCGGACGGGCGCAAGCCGCCCCACCAAAACGGGCGAAACTCGGAAAAAGCCAGATTTCGGCAATGAGCTTCCCGTGGAATGAGCCCCCTCAAGTGCGACCCGCAGGGGGTGTGGACCCCTATAGCGGGATGTTTTGGACCCATTGGGACCCCATGGGACTAATTTGACCGATATTGCGTCATGGGCACCCCTTGCTTGCCCGCCCATACACGCGGGGCGCGGGCGGTGCTTTCTGCAGTGCACGCGCCGGCGGCACGCACCCAAGGTGGGCCGCGCGGGCGGCCACGGTGCGATACCATAGGCAAAATTTACCATTTAGATGTAGTTTGACGTGTACAAAGCCCTGCAACCACCTACCATGTCGCCACATGCCCCCCCGGATGGGCGCAAGCCGCCCCACCAAAACGGGCGAAAATCGGAAAAAGCCAGATTTCGGCAGTGAGCTTCCCGTGGAATGAGCCCCCTCAAGTGCGACCCGCAGGGGGTGTGGACCCCTATAGCGGGATGTTTTGGACCCATTGGGACCCCATGGGACTAATTTGACCGATATTGCGTCATGGGCACCCCTCGCTTGCCCGCCCATACACGCGGGGCGCGGGCGGTGCTTTCTGCAGTACACACGCCGGCGGCACGCAGCCTAGGTGGGCCGCGCGGGCGGCCACGGTGCGATACCATAGGCAAAATTTACCATTTAGATGTAGTTTGACGTGTACAAAGCCCTGCAACCACCTACCATGTCGCCACATGCCCCCCCGGATGGGCGCAAGCCGCCCCACCAAAACGGGCGAAAATCGGAAAAAGCCAGATTTCGGCAGTGAGCTTCCCGTGGAATGAGCCCCCTCAAGTGCGACCCGCAGGGGGTATGGACCCCTATAGCGGGATGTTTTGGACCCATTGGGACCCCATGGGACTAATTTGACCGATACCCGACATGGGCACCCCTTGCTTGCCCGCCCATACACGCGGGGCGCGGGGGGGTGCTTTCTGCAGTGCACGCGCCGGCGGCACGCACCCAAGGTGGGCCGCGCGGGCGGCCACGGTGCGATACCATAGGCAAAATTTACCATTTAGATGTAGTTTGACGTGTACAAAGCCCTGCAACCACCTACCATGTCGCCACATGCCCCCCCGGACGGGCGCAAGCCGCCCCACCAAAACGGGCGAAAATCGGAAAAAGCCAGATTTCGGCAGTGAGCTTCCCGTGGAATGAGCCCCCTCAAGTGCGACCCGCAGGGGGTGTGGACCCCTATAGCGGGATGTTTTGGACCCATTGGGACCCCATGGGACTAATTTGACCGATACCCCGACATGGGCACCCTCGAAGAAATGTATTCGATTTCGAGATATATCGTCTGATCACTACACATAATAGACCAATATGTTCGTCTACGTAAAGGTCGATTAAATTGCAAGTAATAAATTGCAAGTAACAAACATTGAATTCATTTATAAAGGTATAGGATAAAGGTATGGCATTTTTTTTTTTTTTGGTATTGTAAAAGGCAATCATTCATACACAAGTTCACAACGAAGAGTAAGATTTTGCAGATGTGTTCGGCTAACCAAACCCACAAAGATAAGGCAATTATTCATACACAAGTTCACAACGAAGATAAGTATTTTGCAGATGTGTTCAGCTAACCAGCCACAAAGATAAGGCAATTATTCATACATAAGTTCATAACGAAGATAAGTATTTTGCAGATGTGTTCAGCTAACGCGCCACAAAGATAAGGCAATTATTCATACATAAGTTCACAACGAAGATAAGTATTTTGCAGATGTGCGGATGTGGAAAGGCATATTAATTTAGCAAGGCTCACAAAAAAAAAGTCAACCATCATCTTCCGAGGATGCTTCGGAGACGGTAACAGTGCCGCTGGCACTATCAGAGGAAACGTCAGAAGCTTCACAGGATGTTCCACCAGCAACAGATGTTCCAGCACCGGATGTTCCAGCACCAGATGTTCCAGCACCAGATGTTCCAGCACCAGATGTTCCAGCACCAGATGTTCCAGCACCAGCACCAGATGATCCAGCACCACAAGGCCCACAAGCAAGTCTAGATGCCGCGACACCAGATGAATGCGCTTGTGCTATGCGGGCACTTTTGCAAGCCGCCGTCATGCAAACACGTGCTTTCACTTTGTGGCAGAAGGCACAATATTTCTTGTTCTTTTGAGGGCAAGGAGTGTTTCCACACGCACATTCCCAAACATCGTCGACGTGACAGAGGAAGAACGCGTCGATCAAGGCTTGATGTTCTTCATACGCCGCATCAACTCGCGCCTGCCTGGACCGCATATTCTCCTCCCGTTGTGCCACAACAGCCGCCTCTTGGGCATCCGCCTGTCGTCTCAGCTCATACATTTCAAGGTTGGGTTTGCGCGGAGTCGAAAATTGCAAAAACTTTTCAAAATCCTTATTTTCGATAAACAAGTCGACGGTATCAATTTAAATATATTGCGCACTTCAGGGGCGAAATTGAGCAAGGTATGCAAAAGTTATGGCTGATGCCGCTCGCTCATCCCCCATACTTAACCATACTTAAGCAAAAACTTGAATCGCTCATATCTTGAGATCGAGATTTTGAAAAGTTTTTGCAATTTCCGACTCCGCGCAAACCCAACCTTGATTTGTTGCAAATCAAGGGAGCCATGCTTGTCCGTGAAATTGCGCTTTCGCTTTTTGCCACTGGGTGTGAACACGGGCACATCAACGCAAGCCAATTTGCTTTGGCCGGACGTGCAACTGCTCGAGTGCTTTGCGGCGCTCATCACAGGCATAGAATTTCGCTTTCCAGTACTGTGCGCTGTCCTTTCTCACGTTTTCTGGTGATGCCACAGGTCCGAAAACGAGTTCGCTCTGGGCCTTGGGTGAATTTGGCTGGACAATGAATGCCTTCCTATCGATCTCGGAAGGTGCCATTGCGTTTTGCAGGAGGCCAACCACTCGGAATGCGGTGCGGCGATCTTCGGCAGTGCTCCAGTCCATAGATATGCGAGAAAAGATGATAAGGAATTCTACCTTCGACAATTTGATGTCTCCTGTGCTGTGAGGCTTGCCTGTTTCTTGTGTGAGTTGGGATGCCTTCTCCTTCTTATAGTTCTTCTTGGCCTTGTTATACTGATTATGAAACTTCTTATTAAATTGGTCCAGGGCCTGCAGAAACTGAGAAGAGTTGCTCCTCTCCACGTACATCCTAAACTGGTACTCCCTACACTTGCTCAACACCTCGTCCGAAAAGCGGCTCGTATATATGGCCATCAGTGAGAATGATTATTGGCCTAAGCAAACCACGTGCGGACACCTCCTTGTCGAGCATGTCCATGCGTTCGGCCAAAGTGTGGCCAGTTTGTACTCCTTTCTCAGCAGGGGAAATGAGCAAGAAAGTGGAGACACCTTGTGTCTCGTGAATCTCGTTTGTGAAGGTGCTTCGTGCCTCGTCGATCGCCATGTCACTTGTGAGTCTCGCTTGAGCGAATATGAGTTGGTCGCCCCACTTGAAGCCATCCAAGGACCATATCATATGCACAGTGACACAAGTGCGGTTGGGATTAGTGGGCTCCTGTGCTATGTCACCTTTGCCAGCACCCACTTTCTTCTTGTTGTTGCCTTTAGCGTCGGCGATGAATTGAGGCAACTCATCCTCGTTCAAGATCCGGCGTGGGTCCAAGATGGTGTCCGAAGCCTCGTCGAAAAGTGGAGCTTCTGGGTTTGCTGCTTGTGCAGCAATGAGCCCAGCTCGCAACCCATACCTGTACGCACGCAACGAACGAACGAAGGTGAACGACGGAAGGGGTGGTATGACGAAGTCAAAAATTACGTGTAGATGCATATAGTATTTGTAGTACTAATTATGGTACCTATAGATCAAGCACG
The DNA here is from genome assembly GCA_001247695.2 of Cymbomonas tetramitiformis. Taxonomy (NCBI): domain Eukaryota; kingdom Viridiplantae; phylum Chlorophyta; class Pyramimonadophyceae; order Pyramimonadales; family Pyramimonadaceae; genus Cymbomonas; species Cymbomonas tetramitiformis. The sequence continues at coordinate 84,247 of LGRX02033201.1, read as the reverse complement.
AAGCAACCGATTTCCGTGCGTGTGTGAACTCTATCGATGGCACGCGAACCAGTTATGAACTCCGAGAGTGGTATGAGGGACTTACTTTCCATAGAAGTGGTCTTCGACGACTTCCTCTGTCGCAGCTTGTACTCGTTTTTTGTCTTGCTTGTGCTTGATCTTCTCGCCAATGCAGGAAGCATGACGTTTGTAGAATCCCCGAAACCACTTTGGAGATGGCTTGCCATTCTTGACGCAAGTCTGCGCTGCTGATGACAAGGGCTTCGCCTTCCTCCCTCGAGACACCTGAAACACCTTCTTCCTATTCTTGAGAACCTCGCAGATCTTCTCGCCAAGGTCGTCGCGATTCTTCCCCTCCCCAACCTTGTTGCACGCTACGAGCCATTCGACAATCTCACTCTCTTCTTCCTTCTTCAAAAGTTTCATGTCATCGCGAGACGCCACGAAGTTGGATGCACCTTGTTTGGCTAACTTCTTTTGCACCTTCCTACTGAGTAATCTAGGCTCGAGACCCTTGAAATTTGGAAGGTTGATCGCTTGGAAGCCTAGACACTCATGCGCAATGCAATAGTCTACAGCTTCGGCATACACGTCCTCATCTCCCTTCTTCCGCCCCATGCCGGTCGGTCGGTTGGCACTATGCCGCACGGTACGTACGCACGAAGCAAGGCAAGTTAAGGCATATGTAGGAAATAGAATTACCTTAACGGCGGCTGCGGTACAAAATTCATATGCGCAGATACGCTGATACACACAACTGTAAGCAACCGGAACGAACGGCACGTGGTCGTAAAAGCCAAGGTTTTTAGAAGTACTTACTGTATTGTGTATAGCGCTATCATATGCATCCACAGTCACCGTGTCACCGCGGAGACTATCCTCTACAGTAGATAGATATTATATTGATATAGGAGATGATACGAGACATATACGAAGGTCACATGACAACGACAGATCGAGACTGTACCCTTATTACCAACTGTACCCTTATTACACGGGGGAAAATGGTGATCTTGCGCCACCCAGTTCAAGCGCCGGTGTACCGCGATGGGGTTCAACCCACGTGGCAAAAGGTTCGCGCATACGTCTATAAAAACTAATTTTCGTATGCTCTTGCGAACTTAAATCGGCGTTTGCTATTGGTTTCAGATATGCGGGGGGTTTTCACCAGCTATTTACAGCACTGTTTCGACCGTTTTCGCTCCAGATAAGGCGAATCAGAGCATCGACCGATATATGGGGCGTTCGGGCTTCCAAATTTACTCAAAATTCAACTTGGGTTAACTGGGTTTGGGCTATATATCGCCGCAAGGTATCGCCCACGGAATTGTGGTAATAAGGGTACAGTTGTAATAAGGGTACACCCGCCTATACAAGCTACGTATGAATAACGCACCCGTTATCCCGCCCTAACGTAAGCATCCCGCATTTTAAAGCGCTCGACTGTTGATCCTTCGCTTGGCATTCTCCCATCACGGCGATGACGCGTCATCGGGAAGCCATAGCCAGATGGTTTCTGAATTGCGATCGCAAGCGTCTGTTCATCTCCGGTGGTATCGCTGGTGTTGTATGGGTACCTGTCCACAGTATTTCAGCCGGAACGTTCGTTAAGACTGTAAGTGTATCGCGCGATGCGTCCCGCCGCGCGCTGAGAGCTTTTCCGACTGGAAGTTTGTGCCGATGCCGTCGCCTGTGACGCTCACCACTGTTAAGGGCGAACTTTGACCGCTACAGTATGCGTTTTCGGAGAAATTATTTAAGCCCCGTATTTCCCAAGTCCGAAATTATGGGTCATCTAAAAATTTCATGCTTTCAAATTTATAGCGCTCTCAGCGGGCTTCCACGTGGTGTGCTCAGAATTTCGAAAAAATAATTTCTCCGAAAACGCATAGCGGTCAAAGTTCGTGCTTTAGAACCAATCACGAAGCTTGAAATGCTTTACGAAGAGTTCCTCCAATTATGCATTGCGCGCATCACGCGCGGAAGATATCCACCGTTCACTTTCAGAAAATCGTGCGACAGAAATTACTTGAAATGTGACAAAATGCAACAGGGAAAGGTCTGACGTTTTTATATAGAGATACGATTTCAGTGAGCGGCTGAAATACTGTGGACAGGTACCCATAGTGTTGCTTTAAAACTTGCAATTTCGTGTTTCGAAACACTCATTTTTCCTGCCTGCTGACGAGTCTACGCTTTTCCCCTGTGGTTTTGTTCATTTTTTCTTTCTCAATCATGAGTTTCGTACTTTCTAACTTCGCTCCGTAGGTCAGATGATGCAATTCAGGTCCACCCGGATTGTAGCGAGAACCGCAAGACTGACCGATGAGAATTTGGGCCGGGAGTTGATGTTGTCTTCAATGGTGCGACTACTTCTCCGCCAGCGACGACGGGTGCGCCCTCCTTGCGGTCGTTCCTCTACTCGCGAAGTACTTCGTCCTAACTTATTTCTTTGAATGAATCATCCGTTGCGCGTGCTCGTTGCTCCGACATCGGAGCCTCCTTGGAACGATGGCGATATGCTCCTCCTTTTTTGAGAATTGTCTTGTGGGGCGTTGTTGCCGACAGCAATGAGACGTCCGTCATGAAGAATTCTTTGTGCAACCCCAATGGTGGAGGTTGATCATGTTGTCCTGCGTTGTCCAGCTGCGGAGTGCGGGCCCAATGGAATCTCGGCAGGACAACCGGTACGGTGTCAGACCTCGTTGTGCGCGAATTGGACGTACCTAATCCTATGGCCTATGCCTGTGACTCGGTTGGGTGTTGCGGGAACGGCGACTCCTGTTCCGCGGCCTCTAAGAGGAGACGTTGCCTCCAATCTTGCGTCTCCAATCTCGGACAATCTTGCGTCTCCAATCGTGTGTCGCTGGTGCCTGCTGATGTTGGGACCTCCCCTCCGGTGAATGCCTCGGGAGTGTAGTGCTCTGCGGTGCTCGCTATCACGGTGTGCGCTATCACGGTGCCCAACCGCACTAATCTTCGTCCCCTCCAACGCCTGGAGCGCCTCTCGTCTGCGGATATGAGGGATGTCTCAATGGACCTGTCGATGACATCGGGTGGGGGGTGGGGAGGAGAGGCCCTCTGTCATCGGTGATCGGGGTGCCAGCTTATATGTGTCTATGCCGAACTTGGCACACATATCAGTGATGCTCCGCTCGTGGGAAAGCTCAATCCTGGTCGGGTATGACTCTCCCGTAGGAAGTCTGCCAGTGTGAACATCAAACTTATAAGCTGGAGGAACTACTTGAGGACACCAGAGTAGGTGGCCTGAAATATGGACATGACGGAGGCTGGTGTGAAATTGGGCTCTGCTCCGCTCATCGGCACATGCCACAACAAAGTCATCAACGTAGATGCGGACTATGCATAGGTGGCCATCAACCCAGCCGATGTAAATGCACTTATCATATGCGGATCTTCCGAGTGTAGGGTAGTGGTCAGCCATGAACCGGTGTGCGGTCTCTGACCAAAGCCTGCCTGAGGTCCGATGTCCGTAGAGTTCCTTCTTCATATAAGCACCTACATATCCGAGAGGATGGACATACCCCTTCGGAAACCTGGCATAGTACCGCTCTTCCTCCAAGAATGGGAGCATGGAGGAAAGCCTGAGAGACGTCATAGTGGTATGGTGTGAGTATGTGCTGCAGACATAGCGCTAAGAGGAGTCTGAAGGTGGTGATGTGAGGTGTAGGGGCGAAGGTCTCGGCCTCCTCATAGAAGGTGCGGTCCATGTCTGCTCTGGTGGTGCATCTGGCCTTGAACTTATCAAGGGAGCCGTCTGTCCGTTTCTTAAGCTTAAAGACGAACTTACTGGGGAGGATGATGGAGCCTGGGGGAAAGGCGGTGACCGGAGCGACCCTGTCTGGCTGGAGTATGCCATCAATAGGCGGTGTGCTGGAATCTGACCGGTAGCCTTCCCAAGAGTTCCGGTGTAGGTCCTGGCCAGACCCCTAGATTGTTCAGGCTCGGGGTGTTGTGTCACCGCTTGTCACATGCATTTCGGTCACCGTTCAGGGTTCAGGTTTCCGTTCAGAATATTAACTTTACACTTGTCAATATAGTCAGAGTTACAGTTTTACCTAGTTAACGGTGTTCCCACTTTTCGGTAATATCCTAAGTACTGCGGATATTCCAGTATACAACCATAATCAACAACTACGAGGTGCATTTGCGGAGCAGAGAGTTGTTCGCTGGGGCGGCTTCGGCCGACTCTACATGGAGTTGCTATATAGGCCAATATCGAAATCTTGCAACATGTAGAGCACTTGCAGTGCGGTTGGCCAATATATGCCTTATGCGAGTATGTACGCAGTATGAGCTATTGCCTGCGTATGCAATCTTTGTTCTATCTACAAGATACATGTAGAGAGAGGTATCAGGAATTTTATTTTAAGGTTCACATCTCACAGTTGAAATGTCAAAGCAGGCAAAGCAAGCAAACACACTCATTTGTACCTCACTAGTCGGCCTTCGTATTCGTGTATCATTCAAATGCCAAAACAACTACCTAGAAAAACATCATGCAAATTCGCAGCGTTCACCCATGTCGATATATATAAGATACATACATATATATATATACGTGTGTGTGTGTGCGATTATTGGTTATACATCGTACCTCCCAGTTTACTCAAAAGTTTGAAAGGCAGATATTGGTTGGCGATGGGGTGTGCCGTAATGGAAAAGAGTCAAAAGGCAGCGGACAGAGTGAGAGATTCACATAACTAAGGTGATGTGGCACACGGGCATGGAGGTATGGTACCGGTGTTCAAAATCATAGTGAGTTCAGATCCCCCGTTTGATATTTTTTGTGAATTGATATGAATTGGCCCAATCTCACCAGCAGTGTTCACTCTTTCGTTCTTAATCTTCATTCGAGTTTCGATGTTTTTTACCTACTTGTGGTCATCGGCCTGCGGTTTTCTGTGATAAATAATTTAAATACCCATTTTTGTACACACTGAACATACTTATTCTGCATGACTAGTGCATCTTGCTGAACACATGTGATCGGATGGCTAGAGGAACAAGGAGAGTTATGGACATGTGCCAAATAATGAATAGGTTCTCAAGCATTCACCAATCAGATAGGTTATGATGAGCAACCACACTACTCAACCCAGTCTTGTAACTTTGGTCTGATAACCACTTGATTACCATATACACTATGAATAGGTTTTGCCAAGACATACCAAGGCATGCCGCTCCAGATTATGTGACGTACCGCATGATCTAATCGATGCCATTGGTTGGAGACTGTGGAGCAGCCTGCTTTTTCCGAGTACATATACGCGGAAAGAAAGCCACGATCATGCCGCCCATCTGAATGAAGTTGTTGATCTCATCGGTGGTTAGTGTTATATGCCTTATAAAAAGCAGAATTAAACGTAGTTTTCAAGCTGTTGCACTATTCATCAAATGCATCATCCAAAAGTCCAGGCTGCATGTGGAACTTATCCTGCCACACATACCCACACAAAATTGTTGAATCCCGTCTCATAGCGAGCAGTGATTCTGCATTTGCATGCCATATGCAACATTTTGCATTTGCTTGATTACGAGAAGGCTCTGAGCCGCCAACAAGCAGAAACAGCGGCAAAATGCAATTTCAGCTGAACAAGGGATAATTCCCTCGAAATGAGCAGTACAATGCATTGACGGAAAGCTTTCCAACCGTCACTTCGCTTATGCGATGGGCCAAAAAGAGTAGTTACTACAAACCTGGTGAATTTTGCGTTCTTTCTTCTTGCGAACCTTCTGCTTATATTCTTTCCCTGCTTCCCTCTTTTCATCCGAACGAATCTGAACCAAACCTCCTTCTCCCGTCACAAAAAGCGCAAGAGCAGACATCAAGAGCAACGCATCCAACCACGAAAAATCCAAGAGAAGGCTTCAACATAACTTGTAATCAGATACCAGGAATGCTGTGGTGATAACCATGATTAAACTTGCTAAATGAGGCTACCATCTCCTAGGTCAACTGAAAAAAAAACCTTAAATCTCGGGATTCATTCATCGGCCGCATCACAGGTCTCCCAGTACCGTGCCGATGCGAGACTCGAAGGTGACGCCTCGACACCTATGACCACCGCTAGGCGGATACAAAGCATGTCTTCAGATACTAAGCGGAAAAGAAAACAAATTATATCCTCACCGTGGATCTCAGTCCGCCGAATTTGTCTCTCATCCCCAGCCAGCCTTGCCAAACCCCCAGAAACCGAACAACAAAGGCCGGACCCCAGCCATCGCCCGTGCGCCTACATCGTGTCCTTAACTGAATAACCCAGGCCTCAGCAAGTAAATAAGGAAGATATGGTTCTCCTCACTGCAAAGCTCGGTTCGGCAAAATATTTTTCGCATCATAGGTCTCTCCCCCAACGAAGCCTCGACCCTGTAAACCTCCTGACCGTGCCACACTCTGGGGTGACGCCTCGACACCTATGACCACCGCTAGGCGGACACAAAGCATGGCTTCAGATACTAAGCGGAAAAGAAAACAAATTATATCCTCACCGTGGATCTCAGTCCGCCGAATTTGTCTCTCATCCCCAGCCAGCCTTGCCCAACCCCCAGAAACCGAACAACAAAGGCCGGACCCCAGCCATCGCCCGTGCGCCTACACCGTGTCCTTAACTGAACAACCCAGGCCTCAGCAAATAGATAAGGAAGATATGGTTCTCCTCACTGCAAAGCTCGGTTCGGCAAAATATTTTTCGCATCATAGGTCTCTCCCCCAACGAAGCCTCGACCCTGTAAACCTCCTGACCGTGCCACACTCTGGGGTGACGCCTCGACACCTATGACCACCGCTAGGCGGATACAAAGCATGTCTTCAGATACTAAGCGGAAAAGAAAACAAATTATATCCTCACCGTGGATCTCAGTCCGCCGAATTTGTCTCTCATCCCCAGCCAGCCTTGCCCAACCCCCAGAAACCGAACAACAAAGGCCGGACCCCAGCCATCGCCCGTGCGCCTACACCGTGTCCTTAACTGAACAACCCAGGCCTCAGCAAATAGATAAGGAAGATATGGTTCTCCTCACTGCGAAGCTCGGTTCGGCAAAATATTTTTCGCATCACAGGTCTCTCCCCCAACGAAGCCTCGACCCTGTAAAGCTCCTGACCGTGCCACACTCTGGGGTGACGCCTCGACGCCTATGACCACCGCAAGGCGGACACAAAGCATGGCTTCAGATACTAAGCGGAAAAGAAAACAAATTATATCCTCACCGTGGATCTCAGTCCGCCGAATTTGTCTCTCATCCCCAGCCAGCCTTGCCAAACCAGAAACCGAACAACAAAGGCCGGACCCCAGCCATCGGCCGTGCGCCTACACCGTGTCCTTAACTAAACAGCCCAGGCCTCAGCAAATAGATAAGGAAGATATGGTTCTCCTCACTGCAAAGCTCGGTTCGGCAAAATGTTTTTCGCATCATAGGTCTCTCCCCTAACGAAGCCCCAACCCTGTAAACCTCCTGACCGTGCCACACTCTGGGGTGACGCCTCGACACCTATGATCACCGCTAGGCGGATACAAAGCATGGCTTCAGATACTAAGCGGAAAAGAAAACAAATTATATCCTCACCGTGGATCTCAGTCCGCCGAATTTGTCTCTCATCCCCAGCCAGCCTTGCCCAACCCCCAGAAACCGAACAACAAAGGCCGGACGCCAGCCTTCGCCCGTGCGCCTACACCGTGTCCTTAACCGAACAACCCAGGCCTCATCAAATAGATTAGGAAGATATGGTTCTCCTCACTGCAAAGCTCGGTTCGGCAAAATGTTTTTCGCATCATAGGTCTCTCCCCCAACGAAGCCTCGACCCTGTAAACCTCCTGACCGTGCCACACTCTGGGGTGACGCCTCGACACCTATGACCACCGCTAGGCGGATACAAAGCATGGCTTCAGATACTAAGCGGAAAAGAAAACAAATTATATCCTCACCGTGGATCTCAGTCCGCCGAATTTGTCTCTCATCCCCAGCCAGCCTTGCCCAACCCCCAGAAACCGAACAACAAAGGCCGGACCCCAGCCATCGCCCGTGCGCCTACACCGTGTCCTTAACTAAACAACCCAGGCCTCAGCAAATAGATAAGGAAGATATGGTTCTCCTCACTGCAAAGCTCGGTTCGGCAAAATATTTTTCGCATCATAGGTCTCTCCCTCAGCGAAGCCTCGACCCTGTAAACCTCCTGACCGTGCCACACTCTGGGGTGACGCCTCGACACCTATGACCACCGCTAGGCGGATACAAAGCATGGCTTCAGATACTAAGCGGAAAAGAAAACAAATTATATCCTCACCGTGGATCTCAGTCCGCCGAACTTGTCTCTCATCTCCACCCAGCCTTGCCCAACCCCCAGAAACCGAACAACAAAGGCCGGACCCCAGCGTTCGCCCGTGCGCCTACACCGTGTCCTTAACTGAACAACCCAGGCCTCAGCAAATAGATAAGGAAGATATGGTTCTCCTCACTGCAAAGCTCGGTTCGGCAAAATATTTTTCGCATCATAGGTCTCTCCCCCAACGAAGCCTCGACCCTGTAAACCTCCTGACCGTGCCACACTCTGGGGTGACGCCTCGACACCTATGACCACCGCTAGGCGGATACAAAGCATGGCTTCAGATACTAAGCGGAAAAGAAAACAAATTATATCCTCACCGTGGATCTCAGTCCGCCGAATTTGTCTCTCATCCCCAGCCAGCCTTGCCCACCCCCAAGAAACTGAACAACAATGGTCGGCGCCCAGCTACTGCACCACGCACCTACGTAGTATCAACGACTGGATAACCGAGATGTTCCTAACTCTGTTGATATGGAACCCTACTTTACACTCCTTGGCTGAACGTGATACGCCGAAAGGAGTTTATTCGGAAAATTCCATCCGTCCGCCCAATTTGCATTCATCTACAGCCAGGGTACACCTCTGTGCACCGCACTAGATTGGTTTTCAGGTCTTGATAGCAACACGTGGAAAGTACCATACGCTAAGTTTTGACTTGGCCACCCTTTAAGTGACCTTGACAGCCGACCCCCCAGCTTTGTTTTGCGGGACAGAAGGAAGCGTATTCGTCTTTGCTGACAAACGTCCAACTAAGCATTTTCTGGGAGAGCTTTTATGACTATCAAATGAATAGCTGCAATAGGCTCGAGAAGGTGCAAGTGTATCCTCACAGCAATGCGCAGCCACGCATATTGTTCCTGGGATATACTTACACACATCCCATACACAAGTTCAAGGATATCAGGCAGGTTGAAGCTGACAAGCGCAGACATATTTTAGGGTGAATGGTGGGCCAAGCGGTGCAGGCAAGCATACTTGATTTGGCGACACATAATGCGGATTGTCGTAGAGGACAGCGCCGCCAAAGCCACCGGCGAAAATACGGATAGGATTCAAGCACATGCGCGGACCGACTTCCACCAGAGTCATACCGTCGAGCTGCTGTTTGCCGGCCTTATCACTCGGTAAAACAACCTGGGTAGGCCAAAATGAAAATAAGAACGAAGCAGGCAACAAGACGGATCGTGTTTCGGTTCTCCCAACAGATTTCAGTTTCTTTCTTTGGGCACTAGAAACAGTTAACCAATAGCCGAAGAGTCGAGGCAACAGGGGGCAAGTGATAGTCTTTACCTGGTAATTTCTGAACCATATGCGCGTGTCCGCTACTGAGAAGGAAAAGACGTGGTCAAAGAATGGCTTCACTTTACGGTGAGTCTGGTTACACGCCCCTTGACCTGAGTCTCTGACGACGTCGAAAGACGGCACAGCAGAGGTGCAAGGGGAAGTGAAATAGGGAAAGAACTGCTCGGGCACAAGGGCACTGCAGGGCAACTTTAAAATAGTAAAGACAACCATCTGTTCAGATGGGTCGAACAAGCTGACCCGTGCGTCGTCGAAAACTTCACAAACTTCGCAAAGATAGTTTCACACGAATAAAACAGGCAAGTTTTGAACATACCTTTGGGGTGGCAAATATCTGTGAAAGAAGCTCTTTTAGCACCTGGTGGAGTAAGCTGCACGGGTTCAATAACGTGACGGAAAGGGTAACAGGTTCGCGTGGCTGGCAGTTCGGCTAACTATCATAAAAACAGTGCAAAACATTTTTTTTCACAGGACGCAACACGTTTGCAGTTTCTCGGGTCGATGGAGTCGACACTCGACCCTACGTGCAGTTTACTGGTTGACACACCTGCAAGTGTGGTTGCTTATCAAAGGTAGCATCGAAGCTCAACACAGGACGCGATCCAAGCAAGTGATTTCCTGATAATTTCAGCTCGGCCATGGTATGGATATTCACGACGTGGAACTTGACGCTTGGACCTGAACGCCGAAGACGGCTTTAACAGAGTTCTCAACAGTAGTTTCACCATACACTGAAAACAGGGAAGAACAACACTACTGGCAAGCGCGAGTCGCTGACTGTGGGAGAGTCAGTGAAAACTCAAAATGTCCTAATTCAAGGTGTGATGGTGGGCTGGCGCACCAGCTGGTGTCTTCGCGAGCCACATGTACAAATCCGTGTGCTTTCGTACCTGCCGCAATAAAATTTGTGATAAATCACAAGATCATCCACACAAGGCAGGAAAAAGCACCAGGAAAGACCACATGGATGAAGAATTCATTCAGACGTGATCAGGGTTAGGGTTTCGCACCTCAAAGAGGACGGCGCTGGTACAATTTTGAAGTTCTGCGACCTCGTTGACAACCCCTCGATCGTCCTGTACATAAGACTGACATATAATCAATACAAAATACTTAATGAAGACAGGTAACGGGAAAGATACGAGGTAAACCGTTCGATCGAACAGCAGAAGACAGGTTCCGATCGAACTGTGGAAGCGCAAGCTTAGTTTGGCCAAGCAGAATCTACGAAGCCTCCGAGAAGAGAAAACACGTGGTGTTAACGAATAACAAAGGGATAAAAAGAATATGTAAAGTGAAACCATCGAATTTGAAAAATGTTTCACGGGGGAAAATATCCCGCACCTTGGTGTCCAACTTGGGCTCTGACTTGTGGTGAGGAAGAATCTGCTTCAGGTCTCCCATCAAGTGACGATAACTGCAGCAACAGTGGCATAAAGGACAAGTATTCAATATCGCTGTCTCGAGAACAAGTTTTAAAATCGCAAGTAACGAATGTTGAAAAGTGCATAGATGACGAATAACTCCCCCTTGAACATGCAAGGGGCGTGGGACAACATGGAAAAGGCTGCGATGCCTGTTATTGCTAGTGATTATGCGCAGCTATTCGACTTTAGTGAGTGCACTATGCAGCATGTATGTCATCTTCAAAACTAACGCCGTCAGTTGTATGTTTGTTGAGAACATGCAGCAGAAATACTTACCGGTGTGTAATACCACGTGTTGCAAGAATCAACACTTTTTCCTTGTTTCTGAAAGTAGTTTTTTCAACAATTGAGGTGCCCCGATCACTCGGCCCTGCTTCGGCGCTTTTCGCTTCTCCATCCGCCGCCTTGGTTCGTTTCGCGGGCCGATCCGAAGTGTTTCCAGAAGGGTCCCCGGAAACTTCGGTTGCAACTGCTTGCTTGTTCTTGCGTTTAGCTTTACCCATCTCCGGAAATGTGAAAGGCTCTGAAACCTGGCTTCTGCTAGTTGGTAAGAGTTTTCACTGCTGGGCAAATTGGTTTCGACGCTTTTGTTTGGTTTATCCGGGCGGGCGTGGGGGGCTACGATTTTACCGGTCGGGTGTTTTTTCCCACTCCGACTCGACTGCCGTGCGAGTCTCATCGACATCGTCATGGCAGCGACTCTGAGTCTGACTGCACTCCACTCGACTCACGACTGGTGATAGAGACGCCACCGAAAATTCAAAGTCGTCCGATTGCGAATTTTAGGGTGTCAAAATGACCGTTAGATTACCCCGATGAAGAAACTTATGTTTACCGAGTAGCGTAGCTTTAGAGTACCGTAGCGTAGCTGAAGAGTAGCGTAGCTTAGAGTAGCGTCTTTTCGGTCGAACTTGATAAAGCTCTTAAGACTTAACTTATCGTATCGTATGAACCTTGAACGGGAGCTGTCTGCGTCTCGACGTGAGTGAGCACTTCATACGGGATACGTGTCAGTCGAGTGTAGCTCCGACGCGAGAGAGAGGCAACGCAAGTGTAGCTCACCTACGCTAGACCTACTCACATGGAACGAACGTTAATTCTTCCCAACGAAAGGGCGAAGGCTTTCCGCTATACAGAACATATATATTCCGCTCAGAACTGTACAACTTAAGGTTTCGTGTTGTAAAGACAATAACGATGCTGCCATTTTACACACTCACGTATGACCCTTTAGTGCGTTCGTTTGGTGGCGGTCAAAAATCGTCCAGGGTTCTTATCCTGTGTATTGGCATCCTTTTGGCCTTGATAATATTCCTGGTAGAGATCACTTTACACGTCAGTTACGTTCCGCGTTCAGAAATCCCCAAAGTACAAGGGCAGGTTATTTCAGGTAACCGACTGATTCCGGTGAGATTGATTTGTTGCGGCATAGATATCGAAATACTAAGTTCAACGTAAACTTACTCCTTTATGCAGCATACCGCAACGCGTCACTACCTGATTCCTGCAGTTCTGGAACGGTGGCGATCCTGCTGTCGGGAGGCCTTCGAGGAATGCAGCTGGACAATTTTGAGCGGATGATAATTGCCGAAAACGAGAAGGCGAATTTTTGCGTACACGTATTCGCACACGTTTGGAGCGAGTCCCGTCGAAAACGAAAGCTTTTTAGATACCACATGTCTCTGATAAAGGTAAGCACTTTATCCTTTGCGGGAATCGCTGTCGGCACCACTCTCAATCGGACTGACTCACCGCTGACTCACCGCGTTGATGGTCAAAGTATGTATTCTATTCCTGGTCAAATCACCGCTTCGTTCCTTGTCGTATCGCTTCGCAGGCACTGAGGACAGCATCATATCTTCGTGGCTTGGTTGTCGAGCCCTTCACTGCTACCAGGTGGCGACAAGTGCAGGTGTGGGACCTTAAGGAGTTGCAAACCCTTCCAGATGTATGAGGCAGCGAAGCTTGTACTGCAAGCGGAAGCTGCTTGGATTGTCAAGAGCCTTGCCTGCTTCGCCATCCCCATTCGTGGTTCCTCGTATGCTTTGCTCCAGTGTGGAAACCGCCCTTGCGCTCAGTCCTCCGAAGGTTATGAGCCAAAGTTCTTAAGTTTCTGCAGGGCGACATGCTTAAACTGTACGGCGGAAAGGCACCCCTGCAAGCTCTCTTGCACAGTTCATGGACGAGCGAGACAACCAACGTAGAAGCTTTCATGGGCGTACTTTCAAAGTGGCGCAAATATCAACTCGTGAGTAAGATGCTCACGGAATACGAGGTGCGCTGTCGTGTGCTGTGGCTTGGTGCGACACATCTTGGCGCACCCGATGACGCTGCTTCTGAAGCATCCGGCGTGAGCTTTCATAATCAGCTGCGGTGGGTGTGGATACTTGCGGCTTTAATTTTCTGTTATCAGAATATATCACTGCTTATATAAAAGTTGTAAGTGATCTGTTACCGAGCTCGCCGTCAACACCTTGTTCAGCTTGGTTTCATTCTGACACTAACAGCCTGCGGTGGGTGCAGGTCAAGACCGGAGCGCCCTTTGACATCGTGTTGCGACTGAGGCCCGATACCTTCTTTCACGCCCCTTTCCAGCTAGCTCAGTACGTGACCTTCATGAAATATCCCCTCTCCAGCTGGCTTACTGCGGGACCTCGAGACAACTTCGCACTTTGTGGGCCTATTGCTGCGGACGGCTGCGCTTACCACAGGGTTTCTGACGACAATTGCAAAGTTGTGCGCGGCGCTCTGCGGTGAACACAAAACCGGCTTGCTTCAGTTATCCATAGTTGCTGTCTGCTTGGTGTCGAGTTACTTCCGGAACAGGCAGAAGGCGGTGAATAAAGAGGTCTGTCACAGACCGCAGTCTTGAACTTAGTCAGTAAAAGCTGGTGCACACATGGCGGGGCGATTGGCTGAACAGCAAAGCGGTGGTCTCACAGTAACCAAGCTACCCATCTGCTTCGATACTTTTCTTTTAAAAAAACAAGAAAACGTCTACGGCCGTTAGACATTACAATCTTGCGAATGAACTTCTTTCGTATTATAGGGCAACATTCCGTCTCAATTACTTTGTTCTTGTACGGTGCACCGAGGCGACGGTTTTGATGTATCCCTAGGTTTCTCTATGTTTCCCGCCCCACAACTTTCGGGGGTGCACTTGTAGTAGCAAACCTATCAGTCAAGATCACGTGCGCATGTGGCGGCATGACGCGTCAAAGGGAAGGGGTACAACAGGTATGTTGACACGGTGAGAGGCTGGGTTTCTCGCCATTCTGTGGAGCATCCCCCAACTGTATGGTTCGTGGGAGCAGGTATGCGTCACCCTCTTTCCTGCTCTAGTGCAGGGATCAAAGCCACTCTTTCGAGTCTGCAATAGTCCGAGCATTGAAGCGCTCTGAGTCACGGTTTCAGCAGTGTCGAACCATCGTCCTCAGGCGACGATAGTTTTAGCATCGTGCTGCAGTTGTCTCGACTCTTAGACAGTCCGCGCCGTCTCGGCATTTTTCTGAGTTTACGATCTTGTCCGAGCTTCATACTGCGTCCGCCTGGAGTCTGTGACAGTCTCTTCGCCGTCGTGCCAGTGTTTCGAGTGCACGATAGTCCGAGTGTTCCACTGCATTTACTTCGAGACGGACAGTCTCAGAGCCATGGCACCGCTGTTCCCAAGACTGCGAGAGTCTCAGCGTTGGAGCGGACTCTGTCCGAGTTTGTGATAGTCCCTGCGCCCTTTGCTCCGTTCTCCACAAGCAAGTTGACGAGAACCGAATCCTGGGAGGCTTCTCCAAGGTATCGTCGCGCAAGCTGCCAACTTTTCCTTGGGGATGACCCGAAGTAACGAACTTGACGCAACGAGATGCTCGTCCGCTTTCTATAAGCTGCACAATTTGTGTAAGGTGTTAGAGTGTTCACGCCGCTCGACACAGTTAAGTCTCTCATTGTTAATACTGGCGATGGCTTCGTGGTCTCAACCAACGAGGTAATGTGCACTCACTCACGAGATACTTTCCTGACTACGCAGGCACCAATTACACTTGGTGCTCGAAGGAAGACGAAGAAGGTACGAACGGAGCTTGAGTGTTGCGCTGAGGGCTGCCTTTTTGCATGCTGAGATGTGAAAGGGATAATCAACAGAATTATGAATACTTCGCTATACTTTAGAAGTAGTTTCAAGCAGGAAAGGATATAAAAATGCCATCGAAATCGAGGTTCTCATCTTGGAACTTATTCAGCCATCCAAAACTTCGGCGGTTACGCCGCACTGTATCGGACAACACAGTAATCGAGCCATCGTGAAGCAACAATGGGGAGTTGCGCACATGGGGGTGCTTCACAGATGACAATGCTCTCAGCGAGCAGTTTGTTCGATTATCAGGAGCATGCGTATCCAGAGCCTTACCTGAAAGGTGCACGGTGAGCTCCTGCCTGATATCTCAGGAGTTCCAAAGGGGGGTTGAGGTGCACATCATCCTACATCCCTCACGCAGGAGCTGTTGAGAACTGTTCCTCGAGAGCTGCCCGTCTAGAGATATATAAGTTCATTGATTTGATGATATCTCAAGCTCATCCTGCACCGTCCAATTATGCAAGCATGTCGTGTGTTTCTGCAGAGATTGGAAAGATGTGCCTTGAGATTCTCATGTGTACCGGCGGTTTCTTTCCCCGGTCTATAGAGAGAAACTGCCTGTGGTGCTGAGTGCTTGGGTAACATGGACGCAGGAGGATCCGAACTTCAGAGTCGAAGTTGGTGACAAAGCTGAGGGGCTTTCTCAATGCAGAGGAGAATCTAATGATGACATCATAGTAGCCACTTCACAGGCGTTGAGAACCCATGCAGATTTATACAATGGGTTCAAGGTATGTTCACAGACTAGATAGGGTCCTCCTCTTAAAGATTTTACTCTCCCAGAGACTCTCAAATAACTCGCTCGTTGTTGACAGGACTATATCCCAGCTGAGATCTAGGCATCGATCCGCTATCAGAGTGAATCAGTTCGGGGAACTTCCCAAAAACCATTTTTATCTGTTCAGGATCCCAGCAATCAGCATTGTTCTAAATTAGTGGATCTATTTTTGTTGGCTAATCGCATTCCTCCTGGATGCAATCAGATGTCATAAGCTAAGATTCAAAGTGGATTGCGGCGACAGGATCTAGTGGCAGACCTCCCTCAAGAAAGTGAGCCTTTGAGTCAGAGGTCGGCATGGCACAAGATGGCATGCTGGAAAAGCTTGCATGTGCGCTGTGTTACCGATGTCGAATACGGTTTGGTGGGTGTTGCTCATGGTCAGTAGCACTCTACTCGAGAGGGTGACTACGAGTAGCATATTTTCTGTTGTATGAGTATATGACCAGCAGAAACGGGTAATCGGTCGGGCACTTCAGCGCAGCGTAGCTCTTGTAAGCGCACACTTTCAGGAAGCGCACATTGTGCAAGGATTCTTGTGTTTTAGAGCGCGCGGTGTTTCACTGTGGATGAAGTAATGGGAACGTTGATTGGTGCCGGCGCACGATAAAACTCTGTAATATCTCAAAGAACCTGATAGAAATAGCCAACAGTCCACTTTTCCTTTGAGTTGCAGGGCAGTTTTCCAGCACCAACTATTCCTAATACACTTCGATGATACGTTATCCGACCGAAAAAGTAACGGTTGTAAGGTAAGGGAGGGCAGCTGCAAGTGAATTCACGTTGTCATCCGTTTCACCCAAAGCTTGAATTGGGGCTTCAGGACATTAAGAAGGTAGCATAACTCTTCACAACCTAACCGCCACATAGGTGCACCTTTAAACTTCACCCAAGGGTTTCCTAAAATATACTAACAGCACCTTTGGGCTAAATACGATCTTGGGAAAGTGGAGAAATATGTTGTAAAAAACGAAGAATGTGTAGTACGTACACCTAAATCGGACAATACGTGAATCAACGACCCGAGCGAAAAGTTCCACTCCACCCAAGCTTGGTAAAGGCCTGTAATTGGCTTCTCCAGAAAGTTAAGGATCCTGCAAGATTTTGCTGGGGTCCCTTAGTATAACCCATGCGAGCTCCAAACTATTCTAGATTTATTGGCAATCTCACTAACTCCTTTGTCAACTTGCAGCTTAGAAAACTAGGATCGAATTTTGAAGTTCTAGACAAATGTAGCTTTGCGGATCGTGCATGCAAAGCAGCACGAGACAACTCGGCTGTAAATTTAGCAAGAACTACCACGAAATTCAGACCAAGCATTCAACCAGAGCTGAACGGCTTGCAAGTCTTTAAGCGAAAACTTTCCATCCTCTGAGCGCTATGAACGGGACGTCTTTGGTGCTTTAAAGTCCATAGTGTATTCAAAGGTGATTTTAAAATATGCGTTCCTTCTACCTGTCTTGCTACCCGTTTTAGTTGACGGCACATACTGAAAAGAAAAGAAAAAAACACGAGGAACGCAAAGAAGATCGAATGTTTCCGGCACACTGTACCATAGTGCAGACGGCGAGAAAACACGGAAATCTAAATATGTAGACTGCCGAGATACAATCTTAAAGTCACAATATTCAGTTACAATACGAGCCCTCCAACAGTATACCGTCTCTATCTCCCCATCATTGACTTGTGTAAGGCTAAGCGGTATATTTAGGGTTTCGCTTCAGTAAATAACTAGCCTTCGAAGATGAGTTTGTTCTGAACTAACTGTTGCTATGCCGGAGGAACTTTGCCCTGGGGAGGCGGTCGTTTCGGAGCGGAGGGAAGTAGTCCAACAGTCTTGAGGATCTTCGAGACTGCATCGGAAGGCTGTGCACCGACGGAAACCCAATATCTGTTTTGCAGGACATGAGCGAGAACCGTAAGCAAGGCGTAGATGAAATTGAGAGTCATCTGAAAAAAAGTAAACAGGAAAACTCGGACTTACTTGACCCTTTCAAAATTCAGTCCCAAATGCTTATTACCGTCCCTCCCTGCGAAGGTCATGGGGCTCAGAAAAAACACTCAAGAGCGGTCCTCACTTCACGACAAAGGAAAGGACCGTGAGCTCTGCCAGACCCTACTAAGTCTGCTCAAACCTGGAATAGGATCGTAGTGCCCGAGCACTTCGATGTGTTTTCCATCCCTTGATCGGCGGGCGTCTGCTGCAAATATTCTGTAGAAGGGCGCGTGTTTACGTCCGAACCGAGCAAGCCTTAAGCGGACAACCATGGTGAACTCTATCGGACCAAATTTTAGGGGTTATGTGGCTGCACGTGCGCGTCTGTCTATTTGTGTGAGATCTAGCCCAAATTTCGTAGCTATTCACCCGACCGTCCGGGCTCTCCCTCGTGTCGTCTGAGTAGCGAGTTCCAGTATCTTCTGACGGACGTCGTGACGGTGGGTGAGGACTGACGATGACGTGAGCGGTCGAGTGAGGCATAGGCATGAGGTTCTGCTTCTCAGTCGTCATCGTCAGTGTGATTCTATGGAACGGTGCGGTGTCACGTCAGGCGACGGTGCGGTGCGTCGCTCGGCGTCGCCCGTCGCCCGACTGTCACCGTTCCACAGAATGTGGGTACCGGCAGCGGCATCGGCACGGGAGTGGGGATGACAGGGAGATGACAGAATTCCCCAGTTGCTGACCTGTATCAATACGGGAATTGTATCGGTTGCTGAATTGCTTATCGATCTATTTTTAAGACATCGCCCAGTGGGGGGGCTAACTTATAACTTATATCTTATCCCACGCCAGGCGAGGGTCTTTTCGTCTTTTCGTCTTTTCTGGGCCTCTTCTCCCTGTCATCGCAAATCCCAGGGTCTTGATAGAAAGATAGAGACAAGTTCTAGTTGTATATACAAATCGAAATGGGGATAACTCATCTACAGATATTATTGAACTAATAAGGTCTACGTATCAAGGTATCATACAAGATTGCCAGTCGGAACTGGCTATTGACAAACGCGGACATAAAGGGCCTTCATAGCACATCTGAACGATTCAGCATGGTGTACTCCACTCGCCTGAGCAAGGTGGGATCCCTTCGTCGAAAGTTGCGCGCTACACTTGGACGTGTATAGTCTGCTGTGAGAGTTGGTAGAAAATATAGCGAACTTCACACACGCAGTTTTATTTCCTTGAAGCAGACTCCCATTGGCTATTCGGGAAGAGTCGTGGATCGAGGTCTAAACAAGCGTGCTTCCCGTACAAAGCGGCAAACGCCTAAAGAATAGCACGAAATCCACTGTTCAGCAACCGCACAAAAGCGGCATTTCTCAAGAAGAGTTTGTGCACTCTGGCAGGCTGGCGCCTGTTGGCAGCCTATCCGGCCTCAAATGGCAGTTTGTCCGTCTTTCATTCGAACACTCGACACATGTTCCTTCACCGAGCTTGTCTCGCGGCGCTGGCTTTATCTATGAAACCGCCGCAAATTTAGAGAGTGCCGGCCGAAGATGTGGCCTCCGTTTCGCGCTATGAACTGATAATGTATTTCTACTTGTCGGCTTGGCGTTGTTGGGAAGTGCGGAAAGAACGTCCAGGCGGCGTCTTGCGTTTTATGGCGCTTGGGGGACGATGTGGCACCCAGATACTCGCCGCTCAGTTCTTGCGCATGGTGGCGGTGGTGCACCTTGCGTTCCGGGCGAGCCTCGCCGCTGATATTCCGAACGCGCACGTGTGGCATGGCTTCCGCCACGTGTGGGAACGCCGTGTGGCGGGCTTCGAGACGCCGCACCGCTTCGGTTCGTTCCAGAACGCCATCAGCAACGAGTCTCTATACTTGGAATTCACCCCCGGTGTCAATGGCGACTTTGCCTTTCCCGCAGCATACTTTGCCGACGTCAGGGCTGGGGCAACCGCCCACGGGAAGATCGCCTTCACTCTCGAGGATGCCATCATCGCGGAGAATAATACCGCGCGGGTGCGCCACACCGAGCCAGCACCAGTGGGCACCACCCTCCTTTCCGGAGTAAGCATCCTCATGAAGTGCCTCACTCCAGGGGTGTGCAACTCCAACGCTGTGTGGCCCACGGCACTCACAGTGTCTCTTGATGCCGGCGCGCCCGGCGGAGGATTTGTGCTCTTCGAGTTGGCGCGCGGATACACGCCTTCCCACGGCGGCGGCAAGCCACTCAGCGCACGCATGCAGTATAACGTGACGTTGGAGTACGTGACGCTGCCCGAAGCGAAGGGAGTAACGCCGATCCGCGTGGAACAAAAGGGCGATTTGCACACGGCGCCGGCCCGGCGGAGTGCCTCGGTGGACGCACCCGCCGGCGTGTTAGGACTCACCGGCTTCGGCTTCAATCTGTTGGAGACCGGTGGGCACAAGGACCTCGGGCGCTACCTGGAAGGATTGGACTTCTCACTCGGTGACTGGCGTTACACATCGGGTCACCACAATTTCAGTTGGGCCGCGGGTGTGTGGGCCCCCTCTGCCACCACTGCCGACAGTAACTTATTATCGTGGCTCGACGTGACAGTAGTGCATGCCGCAGGCGCGGAGGCGGCGGCCACGCAGATGCTTAATGGCACGGTTTGCATGGATGATAGAGCATTCCCTTACGTTTTCAGATGCCACGCCCACGGCCTGCCCCAGCAGTTCTCAACCGTGATCCCCCTCAAGTACGCTTGATACGAGCACTTGCTCGGTTGATAAAACAAACTAGCGGCGGGTTTTTAATCGCTTGAAAATATTGGATCTGTGTGAAACGACGTGGATGTGAAAAGCACGTGCCAGGAGTGAATTATTTAAGACTGTCTATTATGCAAGACTGAACATTACTTCACTTCGCCGCCTAGCAGTGCTTTCTTTTCTGTCGTATTTTTCTTCCATATCTAATGATATATTACAGGTTGCATCACTTTGACAACCAACTATTTCTCAAGAGCCTATTTCCACGCGAGGCGGGTTATAAGCTTATAACGGATGCATGTACCCCGCAGTGCCGTGTTACTCATATTATATCAATAACGTTAATATTTATGCAGTTTGATGTCAGAACATATCGACAAAAACCCTTGTTATTCGTAGCGTGTCGATTGCAAGAATTCATCCGACTGTCACAGAGTCACACGATGAGAAATCGGGTATGTCATACTCCGTGACACTGTAAAACACAATAACTCTCACACCTATATTATTCTGATGATGATGTTTTATTCGAATTTCAACCTCCTATAATGCCCTGTTGGATCCCCCCCCCCCTAAACTTTCGTGAAATTGTGTGGACCCTGTGAACCCGACAGGAAATTATTGTGCGGACGGCCCGTGTCGCTAACCCGTGCACAACGTGTCTCTACGGAATACGAATATATTGTCTCTGTCACAACACAGCTTCTCTCACTGTAAGTATCTCTTAAGTGCCTACTCAGCACCACACATATTGTCGCTATGACACTGCACCAGGGAACAGCACCACTTCCCACACTCTAATATAACAGCTGTATCTTCAAAAAGTTCAAAATTTTTGGCAAGTGTATGCAACTTCATATATGCAAGCTCTTTTTCTCAACATGAAAAAGACTATAGAACATAGTTCTGACGCTCGAAAGTAAAGAAAGTACTTCAGGTAAACACTAGCATCCGCACACAATATGATATCATAACGTAAATCTTATTAAATATTAAACACTGTTGTTTTCGCGGTCTGAGCAAGAAATCTTGATATTCCTACTTATAAGGCAAAACAAAAATGAGCGCCTGCTCAAATCTCGTGGCGCCGCCCTATACCTCCTCTCGCTATCTCCAGAATATTGTCACCAACTGTCTCGTCACTGTGACAACTTGTCAGGCTGTTGTCACCAAATGTCTCGTCTCGATCGTGACCTGTACTGCGCTCGTCACGCGTTCGTCACCAGGACTACTGTCCCAGGTGGCACAACCCGGCTGTAGTACACGACACGCCGCGGTTTGTGACAGCCGTCGCGAACCCGTGCACAACGTGTCTCTACGGAATACGAATAATAATAATAATAATAATAATAAAACATTTACGCTAGCAAAGGGGACACAAACCTGAGAGTGCAGTATCCCTACAAAGCAGGCTAGTGAAAACACCAGGGGCTACTCCCTCTGCTACAGCGCGCCCACAAAAGGGGGCTCAGCCCGCTTGTCGGCGGGGTGACATCTAGAGAAAAAGCAAAGTGCTAAAAAAAACTCTAGAAGATGGAGAAGCAGCCATGGCCGGGTGAGTGGAGGGGTGGCTGAATCTGGGTGGTGGGGAAGGAAGTTGAAGAATTCGAGAGGGGTTTTGGAGCGGACGTTGAGAAAGGTGGCAGTGGGCGGGGACGGGGGAGGGTGGGGGGAGGGGAGGGGGGGACGGCCCCTTGTCTGTCGGGGGCCGGGAGTTTACACTCCCAGCTCCCAACCCATCCTATATTGTAAGTCTTTGAAAATTATTGCAAGAGGGTTTGAAGGAAATAATTTGACTGTTGAACGGCTTCTGTTTCTGACATGGTTTCATTGCTTGGGATGTCAACTGTATGTGGGTCAGTGTTTAAGGTGGTGGTTGTGCTTAACTTAAACACGTCTCGCCTGTTTTTGGTGTGTTGCCTGCAAATTCTTGAAAGTTTTTTGAGAAGTGGTTTAATCATACCACGGGGTACACCTATCGTGTTGAGAACGGAACCAAAAAGAGGGGGGAGGTATCCCATGAGTGTAAGAGCTTTGGGCCATTTCACGGTGCTCATGAAGGTCTTGGAATTTGCATTGGTGATATTCGTGTCGTAGTGGCCACCATAATAGGACTCATTATCACTCTGACGATAAGGAGGGTCTTGAGTGGGCCATGGACAGAGTGAAAAGGGAAGTACTTCGTCCCTTTCGTTCATAACTTCTTGCTGGAAATGTCACAGTGACTAGTCATACAGTCACGTGTCATATCCGGTTGATCATCCTCGGTATTTATTTCATCCGTGGTCAGCTAGTGTCACAGACTCAGGGTATTTATTTGTGTTATCACTGTTTAGCTTGATCCGTTCGTTCACCGTCGCGAGCGTTTCCCACTGTCGGCACAGTGTTTCCAACAGGTTATGGACCCACTCACCTTCGAGTGTTGATTCTGTTTGACGTAGTATCCGGTATATTTTTCTTTTATACGGCTCTTATATTCTTCTTGCGTTGTCCGCATCTTGCGGCTTGCGCTGAGCTAGGATCTACGTTTATTTGATTGGGTCACTGTATCGACTTTTGGCAGCTAGACGGGGTGGTTCCGGCAATCTTGCTTCTTCGCCCGCGTTTATTATTTTCGGGACCCATGGCGACCGCTGAGATTTTGTCGGAAGAGGAGCTTCTCTCTCTTTTGGACTCTTTTGACGAAAAGTTTGAAAAGGTAGAAGGGCTGAAGCGGACACAGCTTGTATTGCTGTGTCGCTCAGCGGCAGCTTTATTATCGCATTTCCGCAGTGCGCAGCCTAGTGCCACCAATCCCGCAGTCACTCTGTGTATTTCTGTTTGCGACTCTTGCACTGGAATTGGTGGTGCTTCCTCACCACAGGCTGTATCCGATCCTTCAACGCATGCGGAGATTTCGCGGGTTGACAAAGCTGTTGGGGATTTCCCCGTCATTTTAGCTACTCGGTCAGTTCATTCTCAAGTTTCTACCACGCGACCCGTGCATTTTTCTTCAGATGCACGCAGACTCGTTCCACAGGCCCCTCCTGTGCGAACCGAGTATCACTATTATCAGACTGCTGTGGATTCTCCGCCGACGTTTTTGGCTTCTGATCAGCGAGAGGAGGCAGATTTTGGCGGTAGTGACAGTGAGGATGAATCGGAGTACCCAGTGGGGTATTACGATGATTCCAGCGACGATGCTGACGAGGAGTGTGAGGACGTCGACTCTCACGTTCCTTACGGGTCGGAACAGGAGCTCCCTGTGGACACAGGTTTCCATGGGGGACCTATGGCGGAGTTTTGCAACCCCCACTTGGGGATGACTTTTAACCGCAAACAGAATTTTCTGTTACCAATTATTCCATTGTTCACGGCTCTGGAGAGTTACATTCTGGAGCGGAGCTAGCGTGACGAGGTTCTCGATGACTCTTACACCCCAGCAGAATGGGCGGCTTGGGAAGCCGACCAGTATGAGGGCGACTCGACAGGTGGTGCTTATTTTGGCGATTCTTATGATTACTATGAGGGCACTGACGATTCTTATTCCGATGGTTAAGTTATTTTGTACAGACAGGCAAGGCGTTGGATTATTTCTTTTGACCACTTGCTGTAGCTGAAATATTTTCTTGACACGTCCGATTATTTTAGTTGCTGACCAATTGCGGAGAACGAGACTCTTGAGCACAGTCACGGGCAGGGATCCTATTACGTGCAGTATTTACTGGATTTGGCACGCCGACAGTGTCATCATCATCTGTGTCATCACCGATATGGTTCGACTACTATGACTTCTTCACTGTCATCAGCGCCATCTCCGATATCGACTTCGGTAGTCAGACAGTTCATAGCATCTGTCATTTCCACATCTGACACCTTAGGGGTTGTCATCACATTCTTTCGGCGGAAGCTATAACACATCGTATTATCTTGTGTATAGCTTCACAGTTTCACGGTTGACATATGCGAGCGTAGCACCTGACTTGTAGTGCTTCACTGTGTGTTTGTTTTCACAGGTTTGCGCCCACCACCGGCCTAAGGTGGTTAGTTAAAACCGCCAATTATGGCTGGCTAAAGCCTTTATAGGGGCTCGGGGCTGAAGATCGGGGCATGAGGTTCTAGGACGCACTAGTCACGAAAGGGGTAGAGTGAGAGAGAGGATGATTTTCCGTTCGTGAGCACAATTGCCTAGGACTAAGATGGACCGGTCTAGCTAGCCGCAGTCGCTCCGAAGCAGCACGCGCGTCGACATCAAGCCTCACGACACGTGATACGGCAAGATAAACAGGCCGTGAATATATTATCAATATACAAGTTAACACTGCGAAGTTGGACAGCAACGCAAGTGTAAGAATAGCGGGTGATGAGTGCAGTCTCTGAGTGAAGATCTGCTTGAAGCCCAACGCTTCCTCTTATACCATACGTCTCCTATCATCATAGATAGTACCGCCATTGGGTTGTGAACCCGAGACGTAGGTTGAACGACCAGTATTGTGATAACGAATAGTTCGTTCATACTGTGCATGAGTGTTCCGCACATGCTTAAAGCCAAGATGGTTCTTGTTTGTACTTCAAGATGTATCTTGCTTTGCCATCTTCGAGTTCGACGTACGAACTCTTGATGACAGGGTCATTCAAGTCTTTCCTTGAATAATGACAGATGATGTGACTTATCATCTGGCGACATGTACAGTCATAGTCGACCGTACTGACGACTGTCATAATAATATATGACACGACTCGACATGACATGACATGGTATGACATGTCTGACAAGTATGACACGTATGACATGTATGACACATATGTCATCGGTCATGACCCTGATAGATCTCCCCTCTTAAAAGAGTTGTGACCTCACAACGGGCATACCTTTGTATATGTCTATGGTGTCTTTGTTGTTGTCGCTTCTTGCTGGTACCAGTCTTCTTACACCGATTTGAGGCGTCCCTCATGGTGTTTTTAGGTTATTGGGGGGAACTGAGTCCACTTTAGTCCCTCACCTTACAGTTCTTAGGATGTAGCCCCCTTTGAAGTTCGTATCGTATTTCAGAGTGACGTTTCAAGGTTCGATGAATTGCGTTTCGTGATGCAGATTGACGTTGGATTACTGATTGATCCATACGTATCGTGCGTCAGAGTGACGATTCAAAGCATCCGAAGTCTACGTTACGGATTATTTGCGCTAGCCGTCGTTCTTTGCGAACGATGATCCCACGATTTAACGATTTATAATCGCACGATTCTCGGCCTGATATAGTGCACCCAACCCTTCCTCCCCTCCTTAAACTACTTTGGAGGATCATAGGTGGCAATCGGGGAGCCCGTGTTTGTTTCCGGAGTTATTTCACCGGGGGCTTGTTTTATTGCAAAGAGAGTGGCCCTGCTTAACGGGATTGGACTTATAATCCTTACCCGGTCTGCTCACTCTGATATGGTCCAGTACGCACGCTTTGACGAACATCTATCGCGATGAGTGAGAATGGATTCGCCACGTACTAATGTGAAATTTCTTTAGTTATGTTTGTCAAGCACAACTTAGGATCACAACTCCGTCTACCTCAGTCGATATCTCCGGTAGCTTCGGATGACTGGCCAAGAATCCGATGACAAACCACGGCTTTGGTAAAGGTAGCATTTAGCAGTTTTTATTTATCCACAGATATGATATCTCGCATGTGCGTATCTGTGCAAGGGTATGATTTGTACAAGGCTCACTACACCTTTAGCAAGGAAGGATCAATTTCCTGCTTCTATGCGACATAATGATAAAACATTAAGAGCAAGGTTATAGATGATCGACATGTATTAGTATATATTACAAGAAGTAAGGGCATGAGGCTTAATATAATGTTTAGCCTTCATAGGCAGCTATAATGTCTGCTGCATTGGTCAGCTCTGTGGCTTTGACCCAGGTGTCATGCTCAGGGCCGTAGCCTGCATATCGCACTAAATAGTATTTGACACCTCTAGTGAACTTATCCGAGAGTATATGTGATATCTCAAATAGTGGTTGCCCTTCTTCGGTGATCATCTGTGGCAGAGGCAAAGGTGCTTGGATCGAGTCATTGTACAGCTCTAATCTGGAAACAGGCTGTACCGGATGAATACGGATATCGAGGTTTCCGAAATCTAACTCGTATGCACGGCCATGGCTAAGCACTTTGGAAATGGTGAACGGCCCAATATATGGCTGCTTAAAGTGTCTGCCTGCCTCTGTCAAACCAGTCCATTGAATAAACTCGGTCCGTAAAAGAACTTTCTGCCCAACTGCAAACTGCCGAGGCATGTGAGTCTTATTGAATCTGGCTTGGCTAATTTCTGCTGCTCGGAAAATGTTGTCTACCGCGTTGGCATGAACAGCCGAGTACTGGTCAAAATGATCTCGAATAGCTCTTTGTATTGGAACAGGAGCTTCTGGCGGAATAGTGATTACCAGGTCATGAGGCGAAAGTGGTTGCGCCATCGAGTCGAGATAAAACGGTGAATAACCGGTTGATGCAGAAACTGTGTTGTTAATTGCAAACTCCACCAGAGGCAACTTGTCCTCCCACGAATTGGCTGAAGTATCATTGCAACAACACCTGTGGATGAAAAAATACCATCTAATCAGTTTATAAACCAGAGGATGGTGAAATCAAATCATGAATCAACAATTTGAAAAGTACCTGAGGATATCCTCGATGAAAGCATGGCTCCTCTCATTGGCAGCATTCGACTGTGGATGGTGTGAGGACGTCATGGACAATCTCGTACCAGTAGATTTCCACAGTGTCTGCCAGAATGTAGAGGTGAATCTGGGGTCTCGATCTGAGATGATGTTCCTCGGAAGACCATGGAGCTTGAAGATATGCTGCATATAGATAGAAGCAGTATGCTGAGCTGTCCAGGTCATGCTGAAGGGAATGAGATGACATCGATGAGAAAATTGGCACATTACCACAAATATACTGTCGTGCCCATTGGTGGTGATAGGCAGGTCAGTGATCCAATCAAGAGATACATCTAGCCATTTTGTCTTAGGCACGGAATATCGTATATGTGCCTGACCATAAGGCTTGTGTCGCCTCGTTTTCTGGCGGTGACAAACGGGGCACTCCCGAATGTACTTGATGGCTGCCGTTGTCATTCCTGGCCAATAATACCGGCTACGCAAAAGATGAAGCATGCGATTTTTGCCTACATGACCAGAAATAGTGGCTGAGTGGCACTCATGAAGGAGAATGTGGCGAAGCCGTGTGATCTCACCGTCATCTGTGGGGACTTTAGCTGTTGGTGGAATGTACAGCTGTCTGCCATATATGGTCTTACGATAGATCAACCCCTGAATGAGCTCGAAGCTGTAGCTGCTGACTGACTGTGATGAAGTCGATGATGTCAGCTTAGCCAAAATAGTCTGTGCAAATGTATCACGATCATATTCGGATATAATGATGTCGTGTAGCTGATGAGCTGATGAAGAAGATATAAGAGCAATGAATGTAGGATCTGCAGATGGCATGACCTCGCTGATGTCCATGTGCTGAAGACAATCAGTGAGTTCAAAAAGTGCAGAGATACGAGTGAGTGCATCTGCGACCTTATTCTTATCGCCAGCAATATGCTCTATACGGAAGTTGTACTCGGAGAGCTCATCCAACCACCGTGCCTGTTTGGGACTTAGTGTTGATTTGGTCTGGAAATAAATCAGTGCCTGATGATCTGAGCGTACAAGGGCGGGTCTCAGGAGCTCCCAACAAGATGTGGCGAAAGAATCGGAAGCCCTCCACAATGGCAAATAGCTCGATCTCAGGAATAGGCCAACGTCTCTGTGTATCGGATAGAGTGACGCTGTGATAGCCACATGGCTTCATATCTTTTCCTTGATCCTGGAGTATCACTTGACCAACGTGTGTGCCTGATCCATCGACCTCCATAATAGATGGCAGTTTCTGATCTGGAAGCTGTAGTACTGGAGCGTTACAGATGGCACTTTTGAGGTTATCAAATGCCTGCTGCTGCTCAGATTCCCAGACAAACTCTGCATTATCTTTAAGGAGACGATTGAGCGGCTCGGCAACTTTGGAGAATTTTGGTATGAATCTCCTGAATTGACCGACCATGCCCAAGAATGACCGAAGGGATGACTTGCCATCTTTAGCCATACGGCGTAGAGGCTGTTTTCCAACGGTAGGACCATAAGACACTGGAGGCTGAATTGCCATAACTGCTCGGATTCTGTCTTCGATGATGGACAAGCCTGCTTCAGAGATGTGATGTCCGATGAAGTCTATAGATCTGACGAACAACTCCACCTTGGAAGGCCTGATGAAGAACTGGTGTTCTCTGCAACGCTGGAGAAACTGTCGGACATGACTCACGTGGCTGTCAAAATCCGGACTGTATACGATGGTATCGTCCATGAAAATGACAAGGAACCGATCGATGAAGTCGAAGAATGCCCGATTTCCTACACGTAGAGCTGTTGCAGGAGCATTGGTCAATCCGAAAGGCATGACTGTCCACTCATAGGAACCGTATCTGGTGCGAATAGCTGTTTTGTGAATGTCATCTGGATGTATAGGGATCTGATGGAAAAAGTGATTGAAGTCAAATCTGCTAAACCATCGTGCGCCTTTCAACTGTTCAAGAAGGGTGTCGTGAGGTGGCAATGGATACGTGTCCTTAATTGTGATGTTATTAAGGGCTCGATAATCACAGCACATCCTCCACTTCCCACCTGGCTTAGGAGCGAAAATGATAGGACATCCATATGGAGATGATGACGGACGAAGGATACCCAAGTCGACATATTTGATGATCTGTCGTTTGAGTTCTTCCATCATGGGAACTGGGATGGTACGTACTGGCTGCGATGGTGGTTTGTGCCCAGGTTCAATGTTGATTCTATGATAACCACCTTCAAACCGTTCTGGCCTATGACCAGCTGGAAGATCCTCCTGGAATATGTCTGAAAAGTCTTCTCTCATCTGATCACGTGCTGCTGTGACCTCGGGGTCTTCCATAGTGGTGTCTGTGTCTGATGTTGTAAAGACCAGTTCACCGTCGACCTCTGAGAGAAAGAAGAGATAAGCTACGGCTTCTTCAGCCGAACCACTGGATCGAATGCGACGAAGGTGCTTTCTCATGGTGGTGGCGCTGACCAATTCCATTTCAGGAAGGTCATCTGAGTCTGGAGTCTGCTCAACTCTGGACAATACTGTGCGAATACTGGAGCCTGATGAATGCTTCCTAGTGATCGTCAGATTTTTGGTCTGAAAGTCAATGTGTGGATTCCTCCTCTCCAACCAATCTTGACCCAGAATGACAGTGAATGGTTTCATGTCAATGATGTAGAAATCTTCTGCATCCTTATACTTGCCCAGAGAAAATGTAGCCTTGGGAAGATAGGATGTGCATGGTAGTTGGCTTCCTCCAGCCAATCCCACTGAAAATGATGAAGAATCGGTGGGTGCTATACCAAGCTGAGCAGCAAACTGTCTGTCGATGAAAGACGATGTAGCCCCTGGATCTACCAAAATGTGAGTACTCTGTCCATATACTTTCCCTTTGTACAACAACAGCTTCTTCTGTGATTTCAGCTGTGCTGTTTGAGACTGCATCTGTGCGATGTGCTCTGAGGGAGTGTCCATCTGCTGAAACTGCAATGTCAGACTGGAAAGGACTTCTTCTGAGATACTCTCAACCCGGCCACTTGCTTCAGTGGCATCTTCAGGCTGATCTACCCTCGGGGTGCTCTCAACACCGGTACCTGTGCAGTACCCTGAGAGTTTCCCTGAGGAGCTGGAGCTGAAGCTGGAACTGGAGCTGGAGTTGCAACTGCTGCATTGATGCTGTGCTGATTCTTCAGTTCCTTAACCAAGGTGTTGATCGTGTTGATGAGTTTGCCAGACCCATCCTTAGCACCCTGATTCTGCTGCGGCTGTCTCCGATTCTGAAAAGGATTCTGAGCTGGTGGCTTACCCTTGATCTCCTTTCCATCTGGGGTCTTGGTGGCAAAACAATCCTTCTCGATGTGACCAACACGACCACAACGATTGCAAGTCTTATCATTCTGTGATTTTCCTTTTCCTTTGCCCTTGCCTTTTCCACCTTTTCCCTTGTTCCGATTCTGATTGGAGTTCTGGCTGCCACTCCGATTCTGATTCCGATTTCTGTTGGATCTGTCATATGGCTTCTGGCCACGTCCTCCGTCCTTTTCCTTCTTGGCTGGACCTCCAGATGACTGCTCCTTCTGACCCCGATAGTGAAGGGTTTCTGATTGCTTTGAGTGAATGACATAATTCAAATCAAGCAATATCTGTGTGGTTTCTTGCCACGACAGATTGTTCCTTTGCTCTTCTGTCAAGAATCTGAGTTGGAATTGTCTGCGGAGATCTGGATCCATACTGGTGACGAATCTGTCCTTTATTAGCACATCATTCAAATCAACTGCTGCTAGAGAAGCCATTGATGTAAATGTGCGCAAATAATCTGCAAAGGTTTGGGTTCCTTGAGTCAGTGCCATAAGGTGTTTCTTGGCTACTGATCTCTTATGAGGATTACCAAATTGTCTGAGGAATGTCTGTCCGACCATCTCATAGGTGGCATATGGCTGTTGTGCCAAGACCTGAAAATAGTGTCTGTCGTTATTCTGTATGAGAGTCAGAAACACTGTAATCAAGTCCTTATCATTGACACCTGGATAGGTGAACTGGAAATATCTGTCCACCGTGTCCAACCAGACTTCTGCATCCTGTCCTGATTTGAATTCCCTAGGTGGTGTCATTTTCACCTTTGGGACCAAACTAGGTGGAGCTGGTGCTGGGACTGAATCTGCATCTGGATCTACAAAAACCATCGGAGGACTATCTTCTGTGTACTCGGTTTCTGGTGCCTGAGGCTCATTGACAGGATCCTTGTATCGGCTCATGTCTGGCTTCATACGACTGATGTTGTCATAGTAGCCTATGTGGTCATATCTGGTTAGTGTATCGGCATAACCAGCGATCCATTTCGGGACTTTAAACCGACTGTATGCATCATATGAACCAAGAATGTCGAAAAACCATGTCGAATGATCTGAGTTGATATCAGGAATCTCATGCTCTTCCTCTTCGATTGTAACCATCTAACAAAACAAAACACAACACAACACAAAAATACCTTCAGCTAGTCATCTAACTGAGTGTGTGTGATTTATATGTTATATATGGTATATCGGTATGTTTACATACATGTAGTACATTCGTACATAATAATGAGGTAAATATATATATATATATCCACCTTCTTCCCCCCTCAAGGAAGTGTGTGATATAAGGCAGTTGTCAATTGCCTGTACCTCATAAATAGCATGCATTCCATATAGGAAGCATCTGTTACAGTTCTTGGGTTGTTGCCCGATATACAATCATGTCTGTGTCGAAAACAGCCTGATATGTTAATGCCAAACACGAAGTTTATCGAAATTATAGTGGCATGTTAGGGCATGTCAGGTTACAGCGGCCCATATACCCAATAATATGATTAGGGTGTTACATGGTATCAGTAACCCTAAAATAGGTAAAAAAATAAGCAGTATAAATATTTTGCAAATGTTTTTAAGCAAAACTGCATTTGATACCAAACTGAATGTTACATGGTGTTCAGAAGGTACGTTACACCCCCTGACACACACATTCAATTTTAGGGTGTTACACGTGTTATGTCTTTCAGGGATTGTTAGTCGATAGCTAAATATTCATTATAGCAAAAAAATCAATCCCAAATTTTCAAAAGATTACACGTAGAACATTTTGACCGATTTTGTGTTACAGCCAATATGTACACCCCTACATATTCCACACCTATTACCTAGGGTGTTACACGAGATATGACATGTGTCATTATGATTTTCTCATACCTCAATAGGTATAAAATCATATTATCAAATAAAATAAGGTCCAATTTTCAATTTTCAAATTTATCGCCAAAGGATTTTACCGATTTTGGCCGTTTTTCAACATATATATATGTACATATCTCTGTGTATGTGGAATGTAAAGTACAGAATCACTGCAATAAACTTTACTTTTGCACATGACAAATTTCATGGCAAATAAGTAAATTATGTTGTATATCAACATCTATGGTTGACCGCATTTCTGGGTTTTACTGATTTAAACCCATGGCAGTAAATGTACATTCTGATGATATATAGAGTTATCAACTTAAGTGGGAACATCCATTTAGGAACATCCACTTTAGTGATATTTGTCAATCTATGATCTGTTCTGAGCATAGGTCTGTGCTCTAAGATTTATCAAAATGATATTTCTTATTTAGAACATATCTGGACATTGTTTGATATAATTGTGGGATATATAGTACCGACTATATATTGAGGTGCTGAAACACAGAATGCTTACACTTAAGATAACATAAGAAGTGAAGTTAGATTGAGTGTCGCTCGGCTTAAGCCCGAACCCCTGAACCTGTGACAGCCGTACTGTACGGAGTACTAGTACAGACAGAGGACTGTGACACACACGGGGTGTCACATCCAGCACACCACCCTGTACTATTACGGAGGAAGAGTTAGGGTGGAACAGGCAGTGTTAGGTGAAACAAAGCACACCATCTCAAGCGGTGGAAACAAATTTCTAGTGGGGGCCTGTGCTCTTGGCCAGGGCGGTCCCAAATCTCTAGCTAGCACTACACACTGAAGGCTGTTGTGCCCGTGATACAGATCTAGTTGTGCTACTAGGCTTCCGACAGCAACTCTAGCCACCTTGAGAGTGGTCCACAGAGTAGAGTTCACAGAGATTGAAGTTGTTGTAGTTCTCAAATTGAAAGTTCATACTGTAGATGCCGAAGCCGTCAGAGTCCAGATTGAAGATTTTGTAGAAGTCAGCTCGTCCAGTGTCCAGAAGGTCGGGGTCAGGGAAGTAGTCCACTGCTCCATTCTGATAACCAGAGCAGGCACCGTACACCACCGACGGTGGAGCAATCTCCACATCACAAAGTGCAGTGGCGGTGACGGTGTCGATCATGGCGATGCTCACACACAGAAACAAAGCAGGGAGTGCTGCTGCCGTGAGGAATGTGCCGATTGAAGGTGTCCGTACACCACCAACCCGTGGAGCGGGTGGTGGGACGGCATCATGCATGTCCCCGCCGTCGGACTCCGTGTCAGTCACGCTGGCCGAATCATGCGTGGAAGAAATGTACGGAGGCAGGGGGTTGAAGGATTTAAGTGAGACCTGCGGCTCAGGCTCGAAGAAGCCCAATTTAACATACATGTTGTCCATAAAGGATTGTTCGAAGGGCGGCTCACCGTCAACGAACTGCTTTGGGTAAATCACCGCGTCCTCTTCGGTCTCGATCGTCACTTCCGGCTCATGCTCCACAACGGCATCGTCGATCACGGAGGGCGTGGCCGAACCGAAGTGTACCATCGGAAAGTGCTGAGTTTCGGACTCAGCACCACCAGCCACCTGCTTGAGCTCGCGGAGAGCGGTGCGTGCTTCGTGCACGCGGGTAGCAAGGAGTGAGGGTTGGGCGGGCGTCAATCCCGCGTACTGTGCTCGGAGTCCCACGTCAAAGTCCTCGGAGAACGTGAAGGGCTCCTCGTCCTGCCGAACCAAGGGATGATCATGTTGTGCACAGAGTCGAGCAAAGGCGGTGTCGTCCTCAGTGTCGAACGCGGTCTGGTAGGCGGACACGAGGCCGTCGGCGTCGTCGGCTTGCTCAATCACGCACTCGTCGCACTTGATGTCGGCGGTGGGGCAATTCGCGGAGTCATGCCAAAACCCCGGAGGGCAACGCACACACTCCGGTACAAATGCTTTGGAGAGGACGTGGAACGAGATGGAGTGCATGCCGTAATTCTTCTTGTCGTTGTTGTGGCGTCGGACGCCTTGCGGCCAATTCCTGTCCTTGGGAAGGGGTGAAGCGGCGAAGCGGTGCTTTAAATCACGCCTTCGGCCGTGAAACTTCCCATCCACCCGACGGTTCTGGCGGTCACGCCAGGAGGAGGGCGGAAAGTGCACACCTGGCTTGCCCGTAGGCTTGCCCGTAGCCGGAGCCGGCCATCTCGTCGTCGGCTCGTCGCGTGCATCCTCGTCGGAGAGCGTCGCAAGCACTTTGTTGGCGGCGTCGATGTGAAACTGGAAGTCTCGAATCAGGGCCTTCACGTCAACGTCGGACGGTTGGCCAGAATACAGGATGTTCTTGTCCGTGAGGGGCACGTGCTTCCGCTTGCCGGCGCTGGCGTCCCAAATCTCGAGGACGTGGGCGTAGATGTCCTCAAGCTCGACCTTGGCCAACTCAACGTCGAGACGAAGGGGGGTAATCACCTTGTCGTAGAACTCGGGGTCGAGAGAAGCCAGAAGCTGCTTCTTGGCCATCATGTCGTCGAGAGGCCCAGAGGCGCCGTTGCCAATAGCAGTCAGGCACGCGTCGAAATCTTGAATAAGAGGGTCGGGGTCCTTCTTGTCGTCGAAATAAATGGAGCAAAGCTCCTCGTAATGTCCAAGAGGTCGAACCACGCGAGGGATCAACCTCTTAGTCACCTCCAGAAGGGCACGCTTGCCATCCTGAGGCGAAGCCCGTCCCGAGGCCTCAACCCAACGCCGCGCGGGTGAATTTGGAGAAGTCAACGATGTCAAAGTCGAGAAGAGGATGGCATTGAAGATGGCGTTGACCTCCTTTTGCGTGTCCGCCAAATCAAAAAGAGCGGCGTTGTTGGGGTCCTTCTGCTCGAACGCGCGCTGCAAGGACTTCACAATAGATGTCCAGAGCGTGTTACGGCGTACTTCATCTCCATGAAAGGTGTCCTCCTTGGAGCCCAAGGCGTCGCGAGAAATTCTCTTGATGATGTCGACGTCCCAAGTGGAATTCTGGACAGCTGCAGCTCGTGTCCGGTCCGGAGCCGTGAGGTTGACAGCCGGAGAATTTGGCGTCGGTCTATAGCGAGACCCGACGTCGCGTGAAAAAATTGTGTCTAGCCTAATGCGATTGTTGGCCCCCAAGGGAGGCGTGACGTGAGAACTTACTGGCTACTGCCCAGTGGTACTAGTCATAGTACCAGAATCGAATCTGGTACTATCACAAGTACCAAAACGTTAGAATTTTTTTTGATGTCCTCCTCCATCCTGATGGTGATATCCATGATATACCATTACCTTAACGACCCAAACTGAGTTGTATTATGCCCCATTGGTCCATAGGTTACGTGTAGCCCTCCCAGTGGATGCATATTGCCAACAAGGTGGAGTTTTGTGTTACACAATGGTGTCTCACTTGTCTTCGAAATCATGGCGCTACTTTCGGATTTCTTTTTGAACAGACTTGGGATTCTATTCAACCCAGCGATGGCTCAAATTGAAGCTGTATAACATGGCCAATGATGGATGTGAGCATGGGGCAGTTGGCATACTGCCCGTCGCTGAAACTGCGACATGCTAAACATCCCATCTCCACCAAATGGTCCAACTCAAGATTCCTTAAGTATGAGGGCTATCGTCGATTTTGGAGCCTAGTCGTGGCACTAAAGCTACGAAATAAGTATATTATAACGTCGGATCGCCTCACCAGCGTTTATGACATCAAAAGTAAACCCATATATCGATTTTTCAAGACCTTTACATGCATGAGAAGTTGCCGTACTTGGACTCTACACATGGAACTTAAGTACGAAACCGCTCCCGATATTACTACAAAAAATGCTGAGAGGCCATTTTATCACACCCTTGGGTGTTATCGAATCCCAATACTGGCGTTAAAGACGTTCAAATGGCACAACGCATGACGACCACTTAGGATACATCCCAATAATGAAATTTGACATCATGCATGCCACCTCGTGGCCACATAGCGTGCCCTTTTAAGTCACCGCGCGCTTGGTACTTGTGACAGTACCAGAAAATTTAATTAATTTTATGGCGTTACACCCCCCAAAAGCACACCGCACATACACATACCTAAAGTTCACGAGAGTACATTTCAGCATCAATAACAATTCAAAAGGGTCCTAAATGATTTTTCAAAACCTTCATGGGACTCATACACCCCATCTAGTGCCCATAATAAAGCATACATTTTGGTACTTGTGACAGTACCATACCACCGGGCAGTAGCCATTACGCTCATGACGAAGATCCAATAGGCGGGAGCGTTGGGGTAGAGGGCCGATGTCGAAGAACACAGAAAAGCGATGGTCGAGAGCCGTAAGATGCAGTGTCGGAACGGATAACTAAGGAAGCCGTAACTGTGAAATTGCAAGATCGGAACGCGGCGGCCAAGGAATCCCACGACAAAAATTGATCAAGTTTCAGTCGAGTAAAATCCAACGCGGACAATACAAATTAATCCCAGGTAGGCGAACGCTGCAGCGATACCAAATTTAATCCGCCCGTAAACTAGCTCTCGACCGCAACTGCGAAAATCACGACATCAAATTGGGCCCCCAACGCCCCACCAAGCGGAGTGGCTTAGCCACTCATGCAATCAAAAGTAGTGGAAGGTGCCTGGCGCACCATAACCTGTGGGATATATAGTACCGACTATATATTGAGGTGCTGAAACACAGAATGCTTACACTTAAGATAACATAAGAAGTGAAGTTAGATTGAGTGTCGCTCGGCTTAAGCCCGAAACCCTGAACCTGTGACAGCCGTACTGTACGGAGTACTAGTACAGACAGAGGACTGTGACACACACGGGGTGTCACATCCAGCAATAATCACAGCAATTTGACACAACACATTTGTATGTGTGTGCTGTCCTCAACAACTATTATCAGATGTCATGTAGATACTGATCTGAGAGTTACATGCATTTGAACTGATCAAATCTGAATCAATTGTCATTATGCAATGTAGTTGTTGTTGTTGCTCCAGCGATGATATGTGGAATGACGAGTGGACTGCACCCAACAGTTACCAGCTGTTGCATGGGTGCAGTATCTTGCCTTCGGGTCTGGAGATAACTCCATCCAGCCCTACAGCATGTTGGTTTATCTGTTCCCATATCTATCACAATCGCTGACACTTTACACGCACATGTGTTTGTAAAGTGGTATCTACATTATCATATACATGATAGATATTTAAGTTAATCAATTCACTTTGAATCAGTGAATATCAATACATACAATGCAGTGTGTGTGCATGTATAGTGCTTATTGATTAGCACTTTTTTGTCAGTGTGTGTGTGTGTGTGCTCACTTTTACACACTTTGCAGTAAGATAACTTCTGGACATTACAATGTTTCCAGACAATTCATCATGCAGGATTATCAGCATACCATGCACTGAATACATCTAGCATGATATATTAAGTTTAGGAGTTATTGTAATTCCAAAATAATCTCATTTACAAAATGAGTTGCAGGATCTATTTCACATACAGCTCCGGTGAGCATCCTTTCAGTAATCCACAGTAGAACAATATGTGATCCGAGGAGTATCTCGACTCCACCGGGTCATATTGAGCTAATTACTGTGTTAAGATTACTGAACAGGCACCTTATACTGTATGGGTTCTAATATAGTTAGCATGCACTGCAAATGAATGCTTTCGTGCACATCTAATGTATTGTGATATGCTATCTACTCCAACTGTTACCGTGATCAAGTTGGATCATATAGAACATCTGTTATCATAATGCATGCACAACTTACAGTGTAGCAGTCATTCAGTATAAGATATACATATACTCAGATGCTGCAGGTAATATATGCTGTAAGTTAGTGTGTGCTCAAATAAACATTTTGCACACTATACTTCAGATAAGTATGAAATGCTGATGATTAGAAATATCGATGCAGTCGTCAGGACATAGTGTGAATTGCTGCAGTATGGTGATCATGCGTCCACAGCAGTATGGTGATCATGCGTCCACAGCAGTATGCCTGCAAGTATACAATCATTCTGCAGAGGATATCGACGCGCGTACACATTTGTATGTCTCGCTGCATAAAGACGCGTTAGGAATCATGCGCCCTAAAAACGTGCGTCCACTGCATCAGATGAAATCATGACATCGCGCTGACGTGCACATCGCGCACACGAGCATCACATTAGTGCACATCGCGCTGACGAGCTAAAAATCATCATACGAGCATTTGCGAAAATCGATGTTGCCAATCATTTCACAAAGTATATCATTGCTGCTGATGTACGTCGCATGAAAGAATGCGAGCGCGCTGTTAAACGAAATTTCGTGCGTCCAGTCGCAGTTGATGTAAATCATATGTACTGACGATCATTTTTCGTTCGCGCATCTGCATCTCGCATACAGTGACAATCCTGCGAATTTTGACATCATCTGTATGCGTTCCGTACACTGTGCGCACACCTTATAAAATCAAGACGATTTCTTTGCGGATGCTGTCAGCTGCAAATATGTTCGCGATGAAAAATCCTCGCGCAATCCGTGTGCTGACGATATTCAAGCGTATATTATTCGGTTTGCAGATATTCAATATCACTGCGAGCGCTATCGCTTATGCGCCTGCAACCTGCAACCTGTGAACAATATAATATATACTATGTCTGACGCTGCACTCACTTGAGTTCTCTTATCGTGCCTTGACGAGATTTAGGAGAATACCATATGATACGGCAAGATAAACAGGCCGTGAATATATTATCAATATACAAGTTAACACTGCGAAGTTGGACAGCAACGCAAGTGTAAGAAATAGCGGGTGATGAGTGCAGTCTCTGAGTGAAGATCTGCTTGAAGCCCAACGCTTCCTCATCTTATACCATACGTCTCCTATCATCATAGATAGTACCGCCATTGGGTTGTGAACCCGAGACGTAGGTTGAACGACCAGTATTGTGATAACGAATAGTTCGTTCATACTGTGCATGCGTGTTCCGCACATGCTTAAAGCCAAGATGGTTCTTGTTTGTACTTCAAGATGTATCTTGCTTTGCCATCTTCGAGTTCGACGTACGAACTCTTGATGACAGCGTCATTCAAGTCTTTCCTTGAATAATGACAGATGAGGTGACTTATCATCTGGCGACATGTACAGTCATAGTCGACCGTACTGACGACTGTCATAATAATATATGACACGACTCGACATGACATGACATGGTATGACATGTCTGACAAGTATGACACGTATGACATGTATGACACATATGTCATCGGTCATGACCCTGACAACACGATCGCCACCCTCTCTTACCCTACCCTATTTCGCGGCTGTAAAATTTGAACCTTTGACCCCGCATTTGAAGCCCCTGCCCTTATTTTCTATAGATTGCTCAAGTGTAAATTTTTTTTCTCTTGGCGAGAGCTTTGCAGTGCATTTTTTTAGAACCTTGATCACCGAACATTTTGAATTCTTGGATTTTCTTGACTAACGCTCGAGCACCGCGACTGTAACATTTCGGCATGGCCTCTACACCTTATCAGCTGATGGCTCCGGCAAGGTTGAGAGCGCACCCAGCTGGTGCTTCTAAGAGACAATTGCAATTTGATCAACTGGTGCTCACACCAGTGGCAGCTTCGTCTCAACAATCAGCGGCTGAAAAGAAGTTTGATTCTGAGTCAGCAGCTTTCCTGGATGACCACCAGAAGATTGAGGCGCTTGTAAGGGGCATTAAATCGAAGCTGTGTGGCAAAGGGGACGCCATCGGCGAGTGGAGGTTTTGTGGTGACGAGTATAATGCTCGCTCACTACTTGACTCCCTCGTTGAAGAGCTTACCTCGCGCCTCACACGGTTTAACACCCTTTACGCACATGCTTTCCGGCTGGACGACGTCACCGCCACAGTGATGCCCAACGCAAACAAACTCCTAAAGGAGTTGTTGGAGTATCTTTGTGGCGGTCCAGCGCTCGCTTCAGTGCGGGAAGCACATCGTTACTTCCCTGACGACGGCAAGGTTATTTTAACTGCCTTAGTCAGGGACGTGATGCCTGACCTGGAAGATTTTGACAAGACTGACTTCATCTTTACCCCCACAGTAGAGGTCCCGGCAGGTGTGAACCCCAAACAGTTCATCAAAGCTTTCACTGACGCTGTCAGTAACGCTGCGACGGACTTGGGGCAACACTCCAGCCTCGACATCTCGAGGGAAGATGCTGTACGTTTGTTCCTTCGTCGTACATGTCCCGTCACCTGCAAACAGGTGCACGAGGACTACGCGATTGAAAAGGTCAAAACACAGGCAGAGCTGACCCTGGTGAGCTGTGGACTCGCGATTCAGCGGGTCTACAACACACTAGGGAAAGCGAAGCAACTGACAAGCGCATTTTACAATGATGCAGGGCACCGCCACGGTGAACGTGGCGGCCTGGACCCCAGGGGAGCCCCTGACCTACGCCCTACCCGCCCGCGTGATGTTTACTATCCTGGACGGTCTTCCCACCCCTTTAAGGGGAAGGGGAAGAATTTCCGTTTTGCTGCCTCCCCCTTGCCGAAGGGGGGAAATTGGCCGCAGGGAATCCGCAGGAAGGGGAAAGGCAAAGGCAAGGGCAAGAAGGGCAAGGGGCAGAAGCAGAAGTCCCGAGTCACCTTCCACCCGGGTTCCAAACAGTTCTACGGCAACTGTTGGTCCTGCGGTGGAAGGCACCGCCAGGCAGATTGCACACACATGCAACACCTGGCGGCACACTCCATGCGGCTTGACCCCGAGGCTCTGGCCGAAGGGGCCTTCATCGATGTTCTGGCAGCTCGCTACCAGGCAGCTTACGAGCATTCGGAGGAGGCCTTTCAGGCAGTCTGTTGGGAGCACGGCACACCAGACATCTGTGACTCATCGGAGTCGGTGTGCACGTACCCGGACGACGGCTCCCTGTCCTTTGCCGCCTACCTCACCCAGGGGGATGAGGCCTCTCATGCACCCGCTTGGGCACCACAGGAGTGGACTGACTCTGAGTGGGATGCTTGGGAGCTTGAATCCTACACTCAGGAACAACATGAGGAATGGGATCGACTCCAGAGAAAGGCTTCCGCAAAGTTTCAAGCCTTTTGCTATGCAGGGGAAGAGGCGGGCTACGATGAGCAAGATCTTCAGGAGCCGTACTCTTCCCTTTCTCTAGGGAGGGTTCATTTTGGCAGCTTCGGGGTGGGTGGTGTCGATCGTGACACCACGCCAACCCCACCGGTCGATGCCCGCATGGACTCTGCCGCTGCCGTGACACCGCTTGATCTTTCGTCGTTCTACCGTGCGGACCCGAGCATCACATGCTCACCGTGTGACCCACAGCCTGCGTCTACTCAATCGCATCTCGACGCAGGTGTGGTGTTAGACGGGACCGCTCAGACGTTGGATCCTGCCGCACCGTTATCGGGTGACACTCCGGGCGATGCCGAGCATGGAGACACCTGTATGCACCCCGTGTCAGCGCTCTTCGCACACGAGACACCCCTGGAGCCTGGCTCCGGGTTGTTCGCTGACATGGTGTTGGCAGGTGATCTTCGGTTTCAGTCAATGACCGAACAACATCTCAGTGAGACCCGGGAGGAAGGAAGGGCTTGGGGGCCGAGGTCTTGGAGCTCACAGCTGGAGTCTGTGGCTGGGCCGGAGCCCGGCCCTTCCGTGGAGCTTCGGCGGTCCCTTCCCTCACGGGTTTCAAAGGTAGTTACTCCTCCCGGCCTCACCGACAGGGAGCAGGACCACTGGGACAGGCTGTGGTGTGAGAATCACGCCCAGCCCACCCAGTGGTACGACACCCTGCCGGCTTCGGCCGCAACGACTTCGAGGGTACCACGAGCACCGCCTCCGGTAGTGCCCTTCCCTCACAGCTCTGGACCGTGTTCTGTCACCGCAGGAGCTGGACTATAATTATGCCACGGCTATGGACCTCCCTGCCAGCGGACACGGGGTGTCTGCGGGGTCCGTAGTCGGGGCCTCGGACGAGCCCGACAGCCCT
Source organism: Cymbomonas tetramitiformis (assembly GCA_001247695.2). NCBI lineage: Eukaryota > Viridiplantae > Chlorophyta > Pyramimonadophyceae > Pyramimonadales > Pyramimonadaceae > Cymbomonas > Cymbomonas tetramitiformis. Next base: position 41,755 of record LGRX02033201.1, on the reverse strand, counting down.
GAGCCCCGTGGCTCAGGGGAAGGACAATACTATGACCCTCCACCGCCCGTCACTGGACCTGCCCTGCGTAGGGGTGTAGGTAGGGGTGGTGTACCCTTCTACAGACATGCCCTCGTCTCCGCACTTGTTGTCCTCGGCTTCCTGGGCTGTGCCATAGCAGATGTGAGCATGCTTGAGGGACAGGAGGATGCCTCGGACGGACTGAGACTGCTGTCACCTGGGGGCCCACGGGGAGGGGCCCAGGGGACGGGGACGGGGATACTGTATGATTGGGGCTCTGATGGTGGCACTTGGGCTGGTAACAATGGGTACAGTGGTTCTTGTGACTGGGATTGGTCAGATTCTGGGGCTGGACACTCTTCCTCTGGACCTGGCCCAGAAGACCCTCACAGTGACCACGGCCAGTTCACCAGCTCGGGTATGCCGCCCGATGCCGCTTCACAAATACAGCTATTCCGGTCAACTATGACAACAGACAGTGAGGGCCGCCGCAGGCGGTCCCGACACCTCACGGCTCTAACCCTGGCAACCATTCTGGCAGTTATCATTCAGTGTCTGTTTCTATTCTTCATGGACTTCCAGTCAATATCAGGCGACAGTACAGTGGACAGAGGTGTAGGTGGTGTTGGCTCAGTGGCTTGGCATCAGACTGGCAGTGTCCTCGAGACCACCTCACACCTGGCAGATCTCATGATCACCGTCGGTGGTGCCGTGGTGCACATGTCATGGTGGCTCGGCTTCACTTGGACAGCACACGGCACCAAGGCATGGTATCGATTGTATGATATTCTGATACCATCAATATATCAGAATATCATAATCAATTGATGCATATTTGATGCACAATCAGAATATTACAATCGATTGATACCCACCTCCGAGAATTACAATCGATTGATGCCTAATCCGAATTATCACCATCGATCGATTCTCGATTTGCATTATCACAATCAATTGATCGTGACCGTGGGACATATCAGAATCGATTGATATTTGCACGTGACACGCAACCACATATCGATATGTAGCATACAACTCCCTAACCGATGCTTCATTCTTGAATTGTAGGCTTTTCATTCGTCTCTAATTTGGGTTCGCTGAAGTGTGTTTGAGATGAACCAGTAAACATGCAAATGACGCCCATCGTCAGATTGGAGGGGGTGTGTTGGAGGCTCTCGACTCGATTTGGTGGCATTCAAAAATCAAAAATTCTGGCTACGAGGACCTCATTTTACAGTTGACGAACTATTGACTGCCCGTGTGAATCAAGATGGGTAAACGTGGACGTGGAAGTAAGCCTAACCATGTAAAACTTGTCGCCCAAGGGAAAAGCCCCATCAAACGGACGCAGCAAACCCCTTTCGATCCTGCCGGCAGTGATGATATCGTTTACGCGTTTTTAGAAAGTTGAGAGGCATGACCACGCATTTTAACCACTCCGTGATTGGTGCCAAGCTTTTGGCCGATTGTCAGAAGCGACACTCTTTGCCTGAAACAAAACCGCCACAAGACAACGATACTCGCTCCGGGTGGGGTGGTGCGTGCAAGCAGGCAACGTGGTACATGCGCCAACAGGTGTGTTGCCTATCACCCGAAACACGCACACACTATTTTGCTTGTGTGTACCTGTTTATGTGTGTTTAACTAGGCATCGGCTTATTTACCTTGCTATTATGTACAGGTGTCGATCCAGATGTACGACATCGAGAACCCAGTGAAGGCCCCCACCGCCATGCCGAACCCTGATGGAAGCATCTATAAGGACCACCGCCTTGACTTGTTGGAGTGGGATGTCGTCAAGGAGAGTGTTTACTTCCTCACCCAAGTCATGCATGCCTCCAATCTTTTGCAAGGCACGAAGTATGCCACGGTGAACCTCATCCTCCCCATCATTGGGAAAGTGGCATACTATGCCGACGAGAACACTCAGCTGAAATTTGAGAACGAGACGGTGCGGGTGCCTAACGAGTCCGTCAAGCACGCCCGCAAACTTTTCAACACCGACTTGTGTGTCAGGTACTTCAATCAATGCTCTGCTTGATAACAGATGTTCGCCTATCTTTTTGTTGTGAAAGCAAGCAAGCTAGAGGAGTGTGCTGTTGCCGTAAAGTTTTTGACAACGAGATGATTGCCAGGTTTTTCAACTCCTTGCAAGATTGCAAGCTAGAGGATTGGTGTGTTGCCACCGCCATGGACCCACGCTACAAAGACTTCGAGTTCCGCAACATGTCTCGGTGGAGGCGAGGTGAGATTGGCAAGTCCTTGCTTCCTCGTGTGTGTTTGTGTGCCTCAATGAACACACGCCTACGTACAAGTATATATGAACACACGCATACTTACAAGTGTGCACGCGGGGTGGTGCGACACAGCAGGCACGCTCACAGCGGAACAAGCTGTGAAGTGGGCGCGTGATGCATGGGAGGCCGACTGGAAGCCTGAGCCTAAGTGCACGGAAGTGGGCACGGTTGAAGGTGTGCAAGTGTCTAAGAAAAGAAACGGCAAAGGTGGCAAGGCTGTCACTGTAGCCTGTTTCCTAGCTGACTCAGATGAGGAGGAGGAGGATGCTTGTGAGACAGTAGAGCTGAGTCCCGAAGGGGACTGTTTAGATGAGCTGACAAAGTACCTTGCATACCCAAAGGCAAAAGCTGGTGTTGACCCTTTAGCTTGGTGGAAGGTGCACAAGCATGAGTTTCCTCACTTGTCTAAAATGGCCAGGCAGTTTCTCAGCACTCCAGCATCCACCGTAGGTGTGGAAAGAGCCTTTTCTGCCGTGGGGCACATGCACAGCAATTTGAGGAAGTGTGTCACGGAGGGCACAATTCAACACACCTTGATGGCTTCGATGAACGTGTAGATGTCGGTGTGGAATCGGAATCAGAAATCAGAAATTGGCTTAGTGCCTGTGTGTGAAATACAGCTTGTGACCACGTAGTGCCTTCATAGATACTTATTAGGTAGTAATTAGCAGTTGTTGAAATATATAGCCTGCAATATCACGGTATAGCAATTTTTCAATATCATATCAATTGATATAGCCTCGGTAGCAATTTTAGGGTATCATATCAATTGATATAGCCTCGGTAGAAATCACTATCAATTGATGTGCATTTGCTAGAATTACAATCAATTGATAGTTTGATGTTAAAATCACAATCAATCGATAGTTGACTTCTTTTATCACAATTTATTGATAGGATGATTTAGGATATCACTATTAATCAATGAAAATTTTGGAATAATCAAAAACCATCGATACTGCTTGTTCCAACCGATTCCATGCCTTGCACGGCACACCACCACCCGGGCTAGTATTCACCTGTAGCCCGGTTGTCTCGGCCTATGCACTATCACGGGGCGGCGATGGCATTGTAGTGGACTCTGGTGCCACTGGGAATATCACAGGCACCAGGTCCAGGATCTCGGCCTTGGACACCTCCTCCACTATTGGTTTCTCCACGGTGATGACAGGTCCTGTATCCCGAACTGACGGGACCTGCACACTACACCTATACGGTCGTGAGATACTATCAGGGGAGATAGACGAGTACTCTATCCCTGGCTGCCACTTCAAAGAAGGCGCCAGGACCCTTCTATCTACCCGGGTTATGCTCAGACACGGCTTCAGTTCTCCAGACTTCATCAGCATGACTTATACTCACTTGGACTCAGGCAGAACATACCGTATCACAGACAATCAGGTGGATTACCTCTGGGATGAGCCACAGCACCCGCATACTCACCACTTTGGCTCAGCAGCTGTCAGGACCCGCACAGGAGACTCATCAGACTGGCAGTGGAGTAATAGCGAGTATACTAAATGGGCTACTACTCACGGCTCTCCTACAGCTACAGCTAAACTTGGTACTCCGGCTTTTGATGTATCTATGTATGGGGACTCCCTGCCCGTTGGCGAGGGTAACAATCATCCGGCTCTTGAGCACTGGTCCATATCAGATGATTGTCACACCAAGCAGTGGACGGGTCAGTTCTTCTATGGTAACATTCCCTTCAGTATCAGTATGATTGACAGAATGTTGACTAAGGGCAACCATGACTTTCTCCTTGACCCGCATAATACCACCTACTTCTGGATTGTCCCGTATATGCCACAACACCAGATATGGCACAAGACGTGTACTATGGAAGTACTACACATCTATCCTAAAGGCAGTAAGAGGATATTCAGTTTCTCTCGGAAGCACACATATGCTTCCAGTCACCCACTGACACCGGCTGGCTCAGATGGCGGATCTGACAGAGTATTCATTGATGGCACTCCCTTTGAGATCTGTATCCTGTTCAGGAACAGAAACACACCTGTTCGGGTCAGTCCCTTTGTGGAGTTCCATGCAGTCATGGGTCACGGCTCTACAGCCAGTCTGCTTAAGCTCTACGACCTGCCTGGCATCCAGCTCGGTCGGCCTCTGCTGTCTAGGCGAGCTATAGCAGCTATGCCGACCTGCTCTCAGTTCTGTGCAGTATGAACACTGTACAAGTAAGCTGGAGCAGAAGCCCTGTGGACACCATGACCAGCTGAGATCAGTGGCCATACAGCCCGGCCAGAAGTGGGCTGCTGACATGACAGGACCTATTACCCCAGCTGGCTACAACGGCCACCTGTACCGATGTCAGTTCATTGACTATGTCAGCAGATTCATATTTGTGTACACCTTCGTTCAGAAATCAGAATACTACACCTGCCTGGTTCATTTCTACGGCAGCTTACATGCAATGGGGTATGCACCACAATCCATTACACTCCGTACAGACTGTGCTCCAGAGATGGGTGACCCCCAGTGTGTGGCTTTCTATCAGAAGCATCGTATATTACACCAGAAGTCATCACCTACAGTACATACAGACAATCCTCATGCAGAGAATGCCATTGGCAAGATATCCGACATGGCTAAGGCATTCCTTCTGGCAGCTGGCATGCCCGAGGACTACTGGCCTCTGGCTGCCACCCATGCTGGCTTCATATGGAATCTCTCTACTCACAAGAACATCTCTACAACACCATTTCATCAGATCAGAGGCTATCACTATGGCTATGCAAAACTGAAGGCCTTCGGCCAAAACTGCTATGTCATTATGTCTCAGCAGCAGAGGAACTCCAGACAGCCTGGCATGTCTAGGAAGTCCCAGCGGGCGGCCTGGTCAGGCCGTCTTGTCGGTGTATCAGTCAGCTCTCTGGCATATAAGATCTTGGATACTGAGACTAATATGGTACACTATGTTGGAAAGCCTCACTGGATTCATAATCATCAGGACATGGGAGAGATATTGGGCTCCTTTCCAGACCCACATCAGGCAGAGCGGGAGTTTGATGCATCCTATGACAGACCACAGCCATTCAGTGACAGCTTTGACACAGCAGACTCGAGGATTCGTGGTATTGGTTCTTTCTTTGACGGAGAGGAGTCACACGCATGTGTTCAGCTCATTCAGACAGATGGCACAGTTACCTGGACTATGGCAGTCAGATATGTATCACAGACATCAGATGGTCAGCACTATCGGGACCTACTACACTATCTGGACTGCTACAGAAAGCTAAATGGCATTAATGGACACTACCCTATCTGGACTATTGTGAAGGCTCGTCAGACAATCAGAGCACCTATCTACAGTGCACTTCTCATCTCCATCCACAGAGGCAACAGGAGACCCTACGGTGTTATCCTGGAGCCCTGCCCCGACGAGCCGGCTGGCTGGCACATTGATCTCCCGGCCAACCTAATTATCTTTCCGTCCACCCATTCAGCAGCTTACCTGCCCTTCTCTGACACCCTCAGCAGTGACCTCAGAGCAGAATACATGTTTGGCAGTTTCAGCAGCATGGAGCAGTTTCTCTCTGATGCTCCTACCTCTACTATTACCCATATGCTTGAGGTCTCGGCACCAGAGATTAAGCTACCTCACGGTGTCAAACAGGCCCTATCCTCACCACAGTCTGAAGACTGGCTAAAAGCTATGGATCAGGAGGTTGGTGATATGGTTAATCAGGAGAAGCTCAAGCTGGGAACACCTCCGGCTAGTGCACAGTACCTTACTACACTATTTGTACTGTCTATGCCATTCAAACCTGACCCCACCGGGGCAGGCAAGCCCTATCAGATATTTAAAGCCCGTATGGCTGGTGACGGCAGCAGAACTACAGGCTACCTTCCGTGGTGGCTACTACCCAAATTCATGGTCCGACCACAAGGACCAATGGGCAATTGCGGTTTCGATCACTAAATCGACTGTTTGAGGAACAGGCAACATTTGCACATGATATTTATGAGTTAAATGAATTTTATTTCTTATAGCGGCGGCCCCCATGAGACTTTAGGTGTGTGGTTGAACGACGCGCTTTAGGGGTGTAATTTCGCCAAAAGCTTAAAGAAAATGGTGGTCCTACCACAAGGACCCCGTTACAGTATTTTGAGTATTAGGAGTCACATGGGGGGCTCACGGTGATGCTCATGGTTATACATCTTGAGTTTTTGACCAAATAAGATAACTGAATCGGTTACTTCGCACCCTCATCATCATTTCCGCTCTATTTCAGCATGGCGCATGTTCAACACAATGCAAATTCCGAATTTAGTGAATTTCGGACTTTAGAAATTGGCATTCATCCATTCTAAAATGTACACGCCAGTCGAAAAATAAGATATTTGGATGATGTTAGACTTTCAGAAATTCGCAATACATATATACTTGAAGATTTAATGTGCTGCACACACCAGCCTTGCGATATATGCCATCTAGCAAGCAATTATGATGGCTGGTTGGTCAGCTCGCGTGACCACTATTTTGGGGGGGAAACCAACGAGCCAATATATTAGAGGGGAAGCCAACGAGCCAACGAGCCAATATATGCATTCCAACCGGGCCTACCGCCCAAATATGATTGGGACATATGTATAGGTTCAATTTGATGGTATCCGCGCAGGTGTAGTGTTGATATATGATTGGTAAAAAATTATTGAAGATGAGTCACTAATTTGCGACATTTTGAATGTTCCGAAAAATCCGTTTTGAAAAATTTGAGTGTAGAGGTTTGAAATGCGTTCGTCATGGATATATGGGATGGATATAGGCCAAACCAGCGTTCAAATAAATTAATATAGGACCTATATATACCACCTTTCATTGGTTAGCCCTACAAAATAGGGATTATTCCAAAGGCTTGGACGGCACCATTCCGGGCACCCGGAACCGTCCTGAAAATATTTGGTAAAATTCCAAGCCTTTGGAAACCGCCAGGAATTGCAAGGTGAAGCTTTGGGTTTTTCCCTAGGAGTCCTATGGGGTTCCAAGCCGATGGTCCTACGGGGTTCCAAGGGGCTGGACCGAAATTTGTTAGTCCAATGGGTCCTGGTCGATTCCAAGCCGTTGGACCTATGTCCTCGGATTACGTATGACCGAAGTCGTCGGTCCAAGGCGGTTCCAACGGTTTGGAATTCATTTTGGACAATTCCAAGCCTTTGGAACTTTCCAGTCTGAGGTCGGCAGTCTGAAATCGGAGGTTCAACGGCTTGGAACCCCATTGGACCGGTCTCCGCGCAGCACGGGCGTGGTTTCAAAAGATTCCAAGCCTTTGGAACTTGCTAGTACGAGTAATGAAGCTCGAACCCGGAGGCTCAACGGCTTGGAACCCCATTGGACCGGTCTCAGCGCAGCACGTGCGAGGGTTTCAAAAGATTCCAAGCCCTTGGACCTTGTTAGTACGAGGAATGAAGCTCAGCCCGGAGGCTCCACGGCTTGGAACCCCATAGGACCGGTCTCTGCGCAGCACGAGCGTGGGTTTCAAAAGATTCCAAGCCCTTGGAACCCCATAGGCCCAGTCTCTGGGCAACACGGGAGCGTGTTCCGAAATTCCAAGCCCTTGGAACTTCCCGATCTGAGAGCGGAACGCTATGAGCAAGTGCTTGATATATAGACTGATAATTCTCTGGACCGATCATTCTTGCTACGTGCAGTTCAAGACCGTCCAAGCCTTTGGAACGATTATGGAAGTGATATCTTATGGTGTCCAGGCTTAGTCCAATGGTTTGGAACCGCTTCGGAACTTGCGTTTGACGGATTCCAAGGCGCATCCAAGCCTTCGGAACCCCTTTGGAACTCCAGGTAAGTTAGTATTATCTGTACAATGCGTGTTATATATTACAGTATATTTACAACTGGTAGGTTCTGACTTGGCAGCACGTGGTGCTCAACGAGACCGATACACTAAGTGAAGTGACTTGGAAGCTGTTAAATTGGATCCAAGGCGCCCGTAGTCCCGGGTCCACTGTTGACCTTGTTCTGAGCAGAGTGCTACTCCGAACGAGGCTTGCCTCAAATCCGGCGACGCGTTAAAGCGGCATGCACCATCGAAGAAAAGCAATCCCTTTCGTGGGGCTGAGTCTGACTCGTGTCCCTGTTCGAGACAACAAAAACACCAGAGCACTCTTCCTTTCAGGAGAAATGCTCCTCGAAAATCGCACCCCGGTCTCTACCGGGCCCCAATCTTGTGGAAAGGGATGGACGATTTTCGAGCCTGGCCACTTCCGGTGTGCTACTCGTGTAGAGTAACCCACCCGTCGTGGTCAGTACTCTAACCGTCCAGCATCCCCATGTTAAAGGGAGGCTTCTATGACGGACGGGCACCAGGTGGTCCGTGCAGGCAAGATAATTGACATTAATTGCCTGTATTTGCGAAGCACTCAAATTTAAGATATGCATCCCAAAGTCCGAAACCCAGTGTTCCGAAGCTGACCCACGAAATCTAACGTAGAGCAAAAAAACAAATCCAAATTCGAAATCCAGGATCCCGAAGACTGAAATCTGAAATCTAACGTAGAGCAAAATCAGCCAAATCGAAATTTCGAAAATCTAACGTAGAGCAAAAAACAAATCCAAAATTCGAAAATCCAGCATCCCGAAGACTGAAATCTGAAAATCTAACGTAGAGCAAAATCAGCCAAATCGAAATTTCGAAATCTAACGTAGAGCAAAAAAACCAAATCCAAAATTCGAAAATCACTTTCCAGGTCAATTTAACGTGACCGATACATTAAGTGATGGCTCTAAAGGTGTTCCAAAGGCTTGGACGATGCTTGGACTCTTCTTCGTGGGGGAATCCAAGGTTGTTCCAAAGGCTTGGACGGGGCTTGGATATTGTTAAACAATGGTTCCAACGGCTTGGACGGGATTTAGAACTCACCGAGTCGGACGATGCATACTCAATCGGGCTGAAGAAGTTTTCACGGATCTTCCGGAGCATCCGTTCGGCATGGTCATGAAGATATGTGTCATCCTCGTGTTCTTCCTCTTCGTCCGTCTCTGATGGTGGATCCGTCTCACCGTCATCATTCACACTTTCGGCACCGTCAAGAGAGTCGGTTTCTTCATGATCTCGGTCATTGGAGAGGCGTGCGACGGGCGGATGTAGGATCAAATGCCGCCTAATCTGTTTTTTGGAGTAGCAAAATCGGAGTCTGCATTGATCGCATGGGCATGGAGTGCCTTCCGCGTTCTCGTTTCGAGCTAGTCCACGCCTTTGCCTAGCCATTATTCCTGCGAATCCATGTAAGAAGTGTGAGTTGTCTGACCGGACTTGTAAGGTTTTCAGATGCATTCCGGGCGCCCGGACCCATGGTCCGGCGCGTGGGAACGTAGTTCCGGGCGGTCGGAATTAAATACCTTCAACATTCGGCAAAAGTCCGGTTTGTCACCTTTACATCAGGGTTTCTACGTTTTTAGGCACAATCCGGGCGCCCGGACAGGCCAGGGATTACGGTGTCCATCGGTTTGGAAAAGCCATCTTAAAAATCGACTAGGTCCACTTCTGGGGATTAATCCAGAGGCTTGGAAGTCCATTGGAATGGGACATTTGCTCCCACTTGAAAAATTCCATGCCTCTGGAATTCCAAAGTGAAGCATTGGAATCGCACAAAGTTATTTAGAACGTTTTGAGGATTGCAAAAATCACCTAAGGACCAATATTCCAACGGGTTGGCCCACTCAAACCAATGGCATGGAACTTTTTTGGTAAAAATCGACTAGGTCCACTTCTGGGGGTTTATCCAAGCCCTTGGAAGTCCATTGGAATGGGACATTTGCTCCCACTTGAGAAATTCCATGCCCCTGGAATTCCAAAGTGAAGCCTCTTATTTCAAAGCTTAACACTTGGCTGTTTTTTGTGTAAAAAGCCCAAAAAACAAAATTTCGGAAAATTTTCTGTTTTTTTGAAAAGTGGACATATGTTTGGCCCCGATGTTTTTGATATGCAGCGACGTGAAAAATGCAGAAAAATTGTTTTCTACCGTCAATTATGCACATCTTACGGGAAATTTCTAAAAATAGAGCTGCGACGAATTCTGTAGAAGGACTTGCTCCAAAAATAAAAAGCAACAGTCCAGAAAACAGAAATATACAGTATAGCGATGGACTGCTCAGATCGAAGATTAAATTGGATTCGTCGTGCACGAATGGTTGGATCGACTGCTCAGTCTTTCGCCGTACGTAGTATAATCGCGAGTAATCGCGAGTAATCGCGAGTAATCGCGAGTAATCGCGAGTAATCGCGAGTAATCGTTAGTAATCGCGAGTAATCGCGAGTAATCGCGAGTATCGCGACCTTTGAAGACGATGGATTTTCAAATGGCTAGACGAACGGTACTCTGTGACTGTGGACTGTGGACACAGTGAAGACCCGACACTTTACAATACGGAACTTCATATTTCACCTCAACGCCGTCGAAGACTTGCAGTATTGTATGTCCAGGTTTGTACTGTAATTATCTATATGAGCTTAGCCGTGTCTTCTTTCTTCTCATTTTTCGCAAGATTACTTTGTGGAGATCTGCAGGAAATTCTCCGGTGACGCTCGGGTCCGGGACGTAAACGCGATTCCAGGAAGTCTGAAAGATCTCTGCGGCGGAGTTATTCAAACGGTACGGGCTCAATTCGCTGTGACACTGAGAATGCCGCAACGACAGTTCTTGAACGTACCTGCCGTTATCTAGCAGCCTTGCATGTTGCGCGCGCAGAGTTGTTTTCAGCATTTTGTTTGAAAACAGTTCAGCATCATCGTAGTAGCAACACCGTATCATTAATCCCACAAACCTGCACTTTTAAAAATAGCGTCAGCCCAAAATAGTACCGATGCTCGAGAATCGGCCATAACACGCCGGTATGTTTTCCACATATGCGTGTAGAACTGAGCTTTGTGTTTTACTTTTTCAGGGATTGGTACCGCCCGGGTCGAGAATTGCTCTATCGCAGGTAAGACTGTTTAAACGTTGGATCTGATTTGCGTTTCGTTGACTGAAGTTTATTATTTTACTTGCGGTTCGGCGTCTGATGAACGCTGATTTTGTTCTGTTTTACGGCATGTTCGCAGGTCGTGTTTCAAGTGCGTCAGTGCTTGCAATTAGCGGAATAGATTTCAATTTAAAAGTTTCAAACTAACTAGAGTAGTTTTAAGAGTAGTTTCGAAAGCTTGCAGCTTTCGGTAGAATCCCTGACTTGTGATAGCATTATTAGCCTGAACCTAGATCCCACGCACTTGTAACTCTGTCAAGTAATGTTATTTATCCATTGATGATGACGTATTTGCAACTTAGCATCGCAACCTTTAAACTTTCTGTGTACAGCATGCACACGACATCATAATGTATGTGTGCAAAGAAACATGAAAACAATGTAGCAACAATTGCAAGTGTATTTTGGAACTGCGCAGTACCCCTTAACCCTGCATACGTGCATATTCTCACTGTAAATGTATTTGGAGCCATGGTTCCAAGTCTTTGGAACCATGTCCGTTTAAGCCTTTGGAGCCATATATGTTTAAGCCTTTTGGAAACGTTGTTCCAAATCGTTGGAAATGCGGTTCCAAGCGGTTGAAATTAATGAAATGTATGAAGCAAAATAAATGTATTTGGAACCATGGTTCCAAGCCTTTGGAACATGTCCGTCCAAGCTTTTGGAAACATTGTTCCAAAGCTTTGGAACAATGGAACCTGGCCATGCAATTCTCGTTTAACAGATTCTAAGCCCCGTCCAAGCCCTCGGAACTCGCTTGGAACCTTAATTTAACAGCTTCCAAGCCCTTGGAATCACGTTGGAATCTCTGTTTAACTGAGTCCAAGCCCTATCCAAGCCCTTGGAACCCCCTCGGAAACTTCTTTTGACGGAGTCCAAGACCCGTCCAAGTCTTTGGAACCCCTTTGGAACCTGTTTTTTTGCAGCGTCCAAGCCCTTGGACCCTCCTCGGAATCACCGTTTGGCAGAGTCTAAGCCCCGTCCAAGCCTTTGGAACCCCATTGGAATGCCCGTTTAACAAGGTCCGAGCCCCGTCCAAGCATTTGGAACCCCCTTGGAATCGCCAATCTAAAAAAATCCTATGGGAATCCAAGCCGATGGTCCAAGCGGGTCCAACGGGGTTCCAAGCCGACGGTCCAAATGGGTCCTACGGTATTCCAAACCGACGGTCCAACGGCTTGGAAACCGATTGGAATTTTATGTAAATTCCAAGGGGGTTCCAAGGGCTTGGATAGCAAATGTCCAGGTCCAAGCCCTTGGACCGCGGCTTGGACGGGGCTTGGACCTGGACATTTGCTGTCCAAGCCCTTGGAATTCCCAGTGTTAACGCCAACGCCTCTCAAACACATACCTGTCCTACCGGGTCCTATGGGGTTCCAAGCCGACGGTCCAAGCCCTTGGAATAATCCTTATTTTGTAGGGTAGACACCACAAATCACGGGAGATGGCCAATTAAATTATCGGAACAATGGTCCTCGTGGTAGGACCGAATCGTCGATTTGGTCCTACCACAAGGACTGCGGGGCATTAGCCAGTGGGAGACCTCTTCAGCTACCCCAGAGATATCAGCTTTCAGACTGCTATTCATATTTGCAGCTCTATTCCAGCTGGTGGAGGTGTCACATCTGGACGTGTCTCAGGCCTTTATGCATGCTAAGCTTGAGTTCCCCGTGTGGATTCAGTTTCCCTCTGGCTATACTTTTAAAGGCTACAGCTATGCATTACTCTCATATGCGCTGTACGGCCTCAAGATTGCCGGTGCATCATGGCAGAGGATGGTTAAACAGTTTATGCTCAGTTTCAAATACATGGGACAATCATTCAGGCAGTCTACACATGATGCCTGTATCTATTTCATCTACACGCCTACGGTTAAGGCTATGTGTGTGGTATATGTGGATGACTTTGGTATGGCCTGTTCCACGGCCCTTGAGAGGGCCTTCTGGACTGCTTTCAGAGCAACCTTTAAGGCCAAACACTTGGGTCCTATATCCTCTATCCTTCAGATGACAGTACAGCACGATGACCAGGGGGTGTACCTCAATCAGTCTCGGCAGATTAAGGACCTTATGACAGCTAACAACATACCCGAGAGACCCTTCCGTACACCTATGGACTCTAAGCTTGTGATATCGAGACCAGCAGACCCTGACCTCACTCTAGTAAAGCCCTATCGGTCTATCCTTGGGTCTCTGCTCTGGCACAGCAGGACTTCACGGCCAGATATCTACTATGCAGTTATCTACCTATCACAGTTTGTGGCCTGTCCCTCAGAGGACTCAATGAAGGCTCTTATCAGAATTGCACAGTATCTGGACTGCACGGCACACTACAGAATGGCCTTCTATTACCCTGAGAGGCCAGCACGTGTGCTCACACTGTTTGTGTACTCCGATGCTGACCTGGCCAGAGACCTGGAAAACTCAGCTAGATCATACTCTGGCATGGTGATATTCTTCTGTGGCATGATCCTACAGTATGGTACAGTCAGACAGACTATCACAGAGACATCTTCTACGGGTTCAGAATATGTTGCAGCATCTACTGCAGCTCAGCGGGTGGTATCTCTCATGTTTATGCTGACAGAAATATTCGGCTATATCCAACACCCTATTCAGGGACAGCCACCCTCTACTACTGGACTTGATTCTGAAATCACTGATGCAGAGAGGGTCGCCACTGACATTGCATTCAGCTACCCTGGGTTACAGCCGGGCACTCTCCTGACTAAACTCCTGGACTACACTACACCTACGGGTACAGGAGTCGGTGGTGTCAGGCCTGATGGCAAGTCAGTGACAGATGAGCTCGAGATTTATTCAGAATCAGACCGCATGCCAGTGGACTATCAGAATATGAGAAGCACAGAATACCTTCCAGCCTCAGCGACCTGCCCCAGATTGGAGCTTCCAGTTCCTCTTCTCCTGGATAATGATGCATGCAGATCTATTGCTGAGAATATCCCGCTATCCCAGAAGATCAAGCATGTTCTGGTCAGATTCCATATGCTCAGAGACTTTGTCAGACTGGGCTGGATCATATGCTGGAGGGTGCCTTCGGAGAAGAACTTGGCTGACCCCTACACCAAGCCGGTTCCTCCCACCAAGAACACCGTGCCCTACTTCAACATGCTCTTTGACAGCTACATGGATATGCAAAAGGCAGTGATTCAGGCTGCCAGATCTTTTGGATTTTCGACATGGAGGCCTACTCAGAAAGCAGCAGCATGATCTGACTGTGAGTGCCCTCTGTTTTTGTCCTGTTTTGGGTTTTGTATCTGACTGTGCTTTGCAGGTACTTTGTTGCAGGTACTTTATGATTTGGTTTTGAAAATATATGTAGAATACAACCAACCGATAGAATGACAGTTAGCCTAGAGGTTTAGCAAGCATTCACAAGACCTGTTATGTGAATGTTGCAGGCCGTACCTTGACTCCTACGACCTTATGTACCCTTCGGGGACCCGTGACCGGCACCTGTCTCGTACGTGAGAGCCTCTGCCTCCACCCGCTGTGACCCTCCCTACATCTTCCCTTGTCTGTAAGTCTGACGGTGACGGGGTGACTTGGACCTGCCTTCGGGTACTCCTTGTCATATCCCGGCTGCATGGCACCGCGGTGTGCGGACCCTCAGGGCACAGCAGCATACTATTCCCCCGGTGGAGGGGTGGCACTAGAGACAGGGAGCTGATAGGCCTGCCAGGACCGTGTGGACTTTGTCCAGTTTTTTGGGGTTTTCAGCCCTGGCAAGCATGATTGTGGTTCTTTCTGGTCTGGACTGGAGATTGGTATGAGTGTATTCATTCTGGTCTGCCCACCTCACTCGAGGTGGTGTGCTGGATTTGGCACGCCGACAGTGTCATCATCATCTGTGTCATCACCGATATGGTTCGACTACTATGACTTCTTCACTGTCATCAGCGCCATCTCCGATATCGACTTCGGTAGTCAGACAGTTCATAGCATCTGTCATTTCCACATCTGACACCTTAGGGGCTGTCATCATCACATTCTTTCGGCGGAAGCTATAACACATCGTATTATCTTGTGTATAGCTTCACAGTTTCACGGTTGACATATGCGAGCGTAGCACCTGACTTGTAGTGCTTCACTGTGTGTTTGTTTTCACAGTATTTACTCGTTGAGCCGACCGGCAGGACTTCTATGAGAACGTGTTGTTTTCGGCATGCAGACCGGCAGGAGAGCCTAACGCGGCTGACCATTAGCTGAGATTGTAACCTAACATTGAAAGTTAGAAACGCGCAGCCTACAAAGCATCTCAGATTATTTCTTATCACTTGAGCATTTTATTTCACTTAACACTTGTGATGTTGCTAGCTAACTAGACTAACATTCTCATTAGATGCAACTCTAGTAGCTAGGGTGGTGTCTAGTCTCACAAGCTGTCCACCTCTGATGAGGTGGTGTGCTGGAAATGTCACAGTGACTAGTCATACAGTCACGTGTCATATCCGGTTGATCATCCTCGGTGGTCAGCTAGTGTCACAGACTCAGGGTATTTATTTGTGTTATCACACTTTAGCTTGATCCGTTCGTTCACCGTCGCGAGCGTTTCCCACTGTCGGCACAGTGTTTCCAACACTTCTTTCCAAATATCAGTGCCAACTCCTGTGTATTCAAGTCTCTTCTTCGTGACCTTAGACTTGGGAAGGACGTTGAGAAACCATCTGGCAATCTCTTTCTGCGTGGACCTCCAGTCAAAGGCTGGTTGGATGTCACTGGGTGCGCTGTCTATGGCTATAATTATAACATCCGAAAAGTACGGATATATTGTCTTTGTCACAACACAGCTTCTCTCACTGCAAGTATCTCTTAAGTGCTCGCTCGGCACCACACATATTGTCGCTTCGACACTGCACCAGGGAACAACACCACTTCCAACACTCAACTGCTAATATAACAGTTGTATCTTCAAAAAGTTCAAATTTTTTGGCAAGTGTATGCAACTTCGTATATGCAAGCTCTTTTTCTCAACACCCCCCATCTGTAGTTGCCACCAATAGCACAGGCATTAGATACGAGTTTGTTCTGCATCGTCAGTGGTAACACCATTCAGAGCAAATCTGCCCATACTGAAGGTAAACATATCCACACCAGTGGACTCTCCACCACGTAACATCCTTGCACGCGTCAGAGGATTTCGGAAAACCATCACCTACATACATCTTCTTCCAATGGGCCCATGTTCCAAGTTGTTAGGGCTCGCTATGCGAGCGATATGTATGGCACGGCTATTATTGAACGACAATAGCACGCGCAAGAGTTTGGTGGGTATGAGTGCAGTCTGATATCCAGAAGTGCTGCTCGAGCTCAATGCTCTCTCATATACGCCACGATGCCCCCACGCTTCTCAAGCGTTACCACCATTGGGTTGTGAACCCGAAGGCATTGGGTGAACAACAGTATCGGCTGATCGAATAAGCCATATGATACCCGCATGGTGTTCAATTCATGCTTGAAGCGAAGACGAGTCCCTTCAGAACAGTTTGTTCTTCAAGAACTGCCTTGCTTGATCATCGAGATGTTGTGATCAGCCTCTCGATGACAGATGTCACTCATGGTGAGTGGATGATAGATAGTATGACTGTACATGTCACAGTCGACCGTACTGACGACTGTATGTCATTATAACATATGACATGACATGACATGGTATGACACGTATGACATGTATGACACGTATGACATGTATGACACATATGTCATCGGTCATATCCCTGACAGATCTCCCCTCTTAAAAGAGTTGTGACCTCACAATATAGGGTGCATACCTTTGTATATGTCTTTGATGTCTTTGTTGTTGAGCTGGTACCAGTCTTCTTACACCGATGAGGCGTCCCTCAAGGTGTTTTTAGGATATTGGGGGGAACTGAGTCCACTTTAAACCCTCACCTTAGGCATTTAGCCCTACAGTTCTTAGGATGTAGCCCCCATGAATTGCGTATCGTATTTCAGAGTGACGTTTCAAGGTATCTTCCGAGGTTTACGTTACGGATAGATATAGCGCCGCCGTTCGTATCGTATTTCAGAGTGACGAATTAAAAACGAATATGTTTTTACGGCTTTATATAATGGTGGATATATAGTTTTGGCGGTAATATATCTAACTAGCGAGGTAAACCCTGAGTTAAGGGTTACGGAATCAGAACCGTAAAAAGCTCCCTTGATCAAAGGAGATACACATAAATACTAACGGGAGTTTCCCGACTACTGGTGACGGTCACCCAGCCTACTTTAGGAAGTGACAAGTGACAAGTGACAGGTCGGTGTGTCACATCCAGCATATAATGCATCCACCTCTTCCTCCCTTCAGAGAGCTTACTCCCCCGAAGTTCACAGAAATACTATGGAGAGCCCCTTCCGAATATTCGAAATTTCGGCTTGTTTGTAATGCAAACGGAGTGGGCCCTGCTTAACGAGATATTGGAGGGTCTCTATGAGTCCACTTTAAATCCTTCACCCGAACTGCCCCAGTGCTCCTCAATATTTTTCGGTCCGGTACGCGCGCTTTGACGAACATTTCATAGAGTGGATTCGACAACGTACTAATGTGAAATTCGTTTTAGTTATGTGTGTCAAGCATAACTCAGGATCACAACTCCGTCCACCTCAGTATCCGGTAGCTGCGGATTACTGACCATAAGATCCCGGAATGACAAACCACGGTCTGGCAAAGGTAGCATAGCAGTTTTTATTCATCCACAGATATGGTACCCGCCGCATGCACGCGTATCTGTGCAAGGGTATGATTTTGTACAGGGCTCACTACACCTTAGCGAGGAAGGATCAATTTCCTGTTTCTTATGCAACATAATGACAAAACATTAAGAGCAAGGAATATAGATGATCGACATGTATTAGTATATATTATAAGAAGTAAGGGCAATAGGCTTAATATAATGTTAGCCTTCATAGGCAGCTATCATGTCTGTTGCATTGGTCAGCTCTGTGGCTTTGGCCCAGGTGTCATGCTCAGGGCCGTAGCCTGCATATCGCACTAAATAGTACTTGCCACCTCTAGTGATCTTATCTGAGAGTATGTGTGATATCTCGAACAATGGTTGCCCTTCTTCGGTGATCATCTGTGGCAGAGGCAAAGGTGCTTGAATTGAGTCATTATACAACTCTATTCTGGATACAGGCTGAACCGGATGGATACGAATATCGAGATCCCCGAAATCTAACTCATAAGCACGTCCATGACTGAGCACTTTAGATATGATAAACGGCCCAATATATGGCTGCTTAAAGTGTCGGCCTGCCTATGTCAAACCAGTCCATTGGATAAACTCAGTCCGTAGAAGAACTTTCTGCCCTACTGCAAATTGCCGGGGCATGTGGGTCTTATTGAATCTGGCTCGGCTGATCTCTGTTGCTCGGGAAATGTTATCTAGCGCGTTGGCATGTACAGCCGAGTACTGGTCAAAATGATCTCGAATAGCATTATGTATTGGAACAGGAGCTTCTGGCGGAATAGTAATTGCCAGATCATGAGGCGAAAGTGGTTGCGCCATCGAGTCGAGATAAAATGGTGTGTAACCAGTCGTAGCAGAAACCGTGTTGTTAATTGCAAACTCCACCAGAGGCAACTTGTCCTCCCACGAATTGGCTGAAGTATCGTTGCAACAACACCTGAGGAGAAAAATACCTGAGGATGTCCTCAATGAAGGCATGGCTCCTTTCATTGCTTGCATTCGGCTGTGGATGGTGTGAAGACGTCATAGACAACCTGGTACCAGTAGATTTCCACAGTGTTTGCCAGAATGTAGAAGTAAATCTGGGGTCTCGATCTGAGATGATGTTCCTCGGAAGACCATGGAGCTTGAAGATATGCTGCATATATATTGAAGCAGTACGTTGAGCAGTCCAGGTCGTGTTGAAGGGAATGAGATGACAACGATGAGAGAATTGGCACATTACCACAAATATATTGTCGTGCCCATTAGTATTGATAGGCAGGTCATGTTGGATATACCCCTAGGAGTGGAAGCGTGGTGGGCCCATAACCTGTTGGATATACCCCTAGGACCCGGGATATATTCACACAGTGATCGGTTTTCTCAGAATGTAATAAAGTTGATAAGTTAACCGGATATAACGGGCATAAACAGTTAGGGTTCGGGTTCGGGTGACAGTCGTACACACTACTGTAGGAAGAGTCACAAAGCAAGCGGTGTGACTGTTCCAGCAGGTCAGTAATCCAGTCAAGAGATACATCAAGCCATTTTGTCTTAGGCACACAATATCGTATATGTGACTGGCCATAAGGTTTGTGTCTCCTCGTTTTCTGGCGTTGACACACGGGGCACTCCCGAATGTACTGAATGGCTGCCTTCGTCATTCCTGGCCAATAATATCGGCTACGCAATAAATGAAGCATGCGATTTTTGCCTACATGACCAGAAATAGTGGCTGAGTGGCACTCATGAAGAAGAATGTGGCGAAGCTGTGTGATCTCACCGTCATCTGTAGGAACTTTGGCAGTAGGTGGAATGTAAAGTTGTCTGCCAAAAATGGTTTTGCGATAGATCAATCCCTGAATGAGCTCGAAATTGTTGACTGACTGTGATGATGTCGATGATGCCAGCTTAGATAATATAGTCTGTGCAAATGTGTCACGATCATACTGAGATATAATAATGTCGTGAAGCCGATGAGCTGCTGATGCAGATATAAGAGCAATGTATGTAGAATCTGTAGACGGTATGTCAATGACTGGAACCTCGCTGACGTTTATATGTTGCAGACAATCAGTGAGTTCAAAGAGTGTAGAAATACGGGTGAGTGCATCTGCAACCTTATTCTTCTCGCCAGAAATGTGCTCTATTCGAAAGTTGTACTCGGAGAGCTCATCCAACCACCTTGCCTGTTTGGGGCTTAGTGTGGATTTGGACTGGAAATAAACCAGTGGCTGATGATCTGAGCGAACAATAGTCTCAGGAGCTCCCAACAAGATGTGGCGAAAGAATCGGAAGCCCTCCACAATGGCAAATAGCTCGATCTCACGAATAGGCCAGCGTCTTTGTGTATCAGAAAGAGTGACGCTGTGATAGCCACATGGCTTCATACCTTTTCCTTGATCCTGCAATACTACTTGACCAACATGTGTGCCTGATCCATCGACCTCCATAATAGATGGCAGTTTCGGATCTGGAAGCTGTAGTACTGGAGCATGGCAGATGGCACTTTTGAGATTATCAAATGCCTGCTGCTGCTCAGATTCCCAGACAAACTCTGCATTATCCTTAAGGAGACGATTGAGCGGCTCGGCAATCTTGGTGCTGGAAACACCGAAATGCTTCCAGGATAATTATATTGTTGATCAGACAATATAATTATATCGGGCAACAACCTCCCGACGAGATCCAGACGGGACTTGAACCTGCGCGCTCAAGGTGCAAGTCCAACACATAGCGCCCTACGCCTCAGCGCTATGTCATCAGATCTGATGACATAGCGCTGAGGCGTAGGGCGCTATGTGTTGGACTTGCACCTTGAGCGCGCAGGTTCAAGTCCCGTCTGGGTCTCGTCGGGAGGTTGTTGCCCGATATAATTATATTGTCTGATCAACAATATAATTATCCTGGAAGCATTTCGGTGTTTCCAGCATACACATCTGCAAGTACTTTCTTAAGTTTTCTTAAGTTTCCTTAAGTTTTCTTAAGTTTTTCTTAAGTTTTCTTAAGTTTTCGATATAAACCCACACTATGCATATTTAAATCGGGGCAGTTAGCTATTGGCCGACAGTATACTTAAGAATTATACTTAAGAAAACTTAAGAAAATGTAAGTACGTGGAAGCTTCTTGGTAGGAGGATATTGTCCACATGGCTCAAGGATAACTTAAGAAAACTTAAGAATCTTATCCAAATGTAAGCACGTGATTGGCTGGAATGTAGGAGATATGCACACGTGTAAGAAAGCTATATGCTGGATATTTAAAGATTGTATACACATGCATGCACGTAATTGGCTGTTAAGAAGACACGTGTAGGCAGGACAATGCTTCCCATCGCAAAGATAATTACAAATGTAACATTGTGACTGGTTCCACATTTAGGGTCTAAACCCTAAACCCTAAAACCCTTCAATCAAACAGTCAGCAGCTGGGTACCGCGTACACTACTATGGGATGCTACCCATTCCATCCAGCTTCCAGTTAACTATCTATCTATCTATCTATCTATCTATCTATCTAGTATACCCCACGTGGCTTGGTGACATGCACGTGCAGAGTGACAGGGGAATGATTCTGCTGCCGTAGATAGATCTGCAGCACCGTTGGGAACGTCGGGGACTGCTCGCTGTTGCAGTTGAGAGAAGGCCTGGAAGCTGCGCATCCCACCCCAGATTCTCAGTAACTTACACCCCTTGCCGCTTGTGACTTTTTCGAGCAGCCTAGGAGAAAATGGCACGTGCGACACCACAGGAAAGTTCACATTCTTATTACCTGAACGAAGCGCGGAAGGGGATTAATGAATGCCTTGGATCTCACGCAGCAGGTGCACCGCATGGTAGAGGTTGTCGCCCGTGTCTTTACTCTTTGTTTCAACGAATAATGCCTTCGTTCCGATGAGCGCGCATGGCAGTAGCAGCTCTACGTAATCATTTCTGGCGAGCACAGTGATTCCTTGGTTCTCCATATATTCATCTTCTACCTGACGGTACGCTCGCAAACTGGCCAAACGGCACACCGTATGCTGGCTCTCGGTGTCTATCACCAGGTAGTATGCAAGGACCTTCGCATATGGGAATTCTGATAGGGAGTCCAGCCCAGTCGGGAGCAAGTTCCCGAAGCCAGTGTCCGAGATGGAAACGTGGTAGGAGACTCGCTTCTCCGCCCTCGTGTACAAGGAAGACGTGAATTCCTCCAGATTCAGGGACATCCTCAAGTACACAATGATATCGCACGTGCATAATGCCTGTGCGCCCTGCTGCCGGGGGTGCAACATGCCAACCAAATGCTGCAGTTGTGCTAAGCAGCTTGCGAGGACGGGTGCGTCGTGAGCTACGCGCCTGCCGGTACCCATGAAATAGCAAGGAGATGTCTTAGCCTCCGCGGCTGGGTCCACAAGCCCAACCGAGACCGCTGCTTGGCCGGGGTAAAGCTCGTTGGCTAACTCCGGTAGGGAGCGCATTGTTGGATGCAAGCTTACATATGCCTCCAGGGCGAGCTTCTCGCACGTCCCATTCATGATGGCCTCCACAGGCTTGTTCTTGACGTGAGAGTCTTTCACGATTCCTTTCGCCCGCTGAATACCTCGTTCCACCCAGAACTCCATGGCCGCACCCACATCCCCTAGATAGTATTCTTGCCGGAACAGGTGCACCACCGCCAGACGCATGTTGAATGTAAGCATCTTCGCCGGGCCCTTATCTTCCATGATCGCGGCGTGCTCCCACAAATGCTCCTTTGCCACCTCCCGCGCCCGCCGTACCTCCGTCTCCGTGAGGGGGCTATCTGCTGTTACCATCCCTCGCGTGTAATGCAACACCGCCCGCCGCAGGTGTTGTCAGGCAGCCTCCATGACCATGTTCCAATGGACCAGCAGATCGCCAAACACCAAGGTGAGTAGTATACCACGAAATTCAGGAAATCCTCCATGGTCCACATACCTGCCCCCCAACACCCCTCCCCGGGTACGATTTACACAAACTAACACAACAGCACACGCACTCCCCATAACGACAAACACCATTGCGCTTGTTCATGGATAGGTCAGGCACAGCCGCACCCTCACGTACCCTGCACATGTCGCGAGTCATTTCAGATAAGCACAACGTTTGGCGCTCTGTTTGAGCTAATGCCACGAACGAATTGCAACCTCACAAAAACTGTCGCCAAAAAGATAGGGTTGCCAAGTGTGCCTCCATCTTTTCTTCTTTTCGATGGAAGCTTCTCATCGAAAAGCAGAAAAGATGGAGGCACACTTGGCAACCCTATCTTTTTGGCGACAGTTTTCGTCAGGTTGCAATTCGTTCGTGGCATTAGCTCAAACAGAGCGCCAAACGCTGCTATCATCAGTGCGTTTGAGCCTCTTTCTGAAATAATGAGCAGGGAAGACTGAACGTGTACGCACCCAAGTACTTCACCACGCAATGGTACGGGCGGCCTATGTCGTGAGGCGGTTGGATGAGGGCTGCCCGGCTTTGGATCTCATCAACAATCGCTTTCGGCAGAACCAGCCTAGGGTGCGTGTTGTTGCTCAGCTTGCCAAACCAGAGCTTGAGGCACCTCTTTACATTCCCGTACAACACACAATGTGCGAATGGGTGGGCATATGCGTGCATCGGGTCAAAGTACGGAATGCGCTCCAAGGCACCTCGTCCGTGTCTCCCTGTGGCGTGTGCTGGTTCGGCGCCCGATTCTGTGCTCGCCACCATCGAGGCGTGCATCTGCTTAGTGATCATTGCATCGGCATCGTCCGCCCACACCTTCTTTGACCCTTTAGAGTTGGTCCATCCTTGCTGCTCCACTTCCTTGAAATAGCCCCGGAAATACATCCCTCGCCCCCCCGGACCAACAGTTCCCTCAAACAGACTGTACGGATCGGCGCGGTAACTGCTAATTCCCATGAACCTGCCCATCGTTATCCGCATAACGGAGTCGGCATACACCATTCCCAGGATCACGGTCAGCTGGTAAGATTTCTTGAGGAACGCATCGTGCACCACAAAAGCTGCTCCGTCAACCGTCTGACCCTTGCTCAGGCTGAGCATCTCGTCTTCGAAGAGCCCCCATACCACCAACGGATTAACAATCTTCTGCCGTGGCCCTTTTGTCATCCATAGGTACTTGTGAAACTTGTCACGGTGCCTCATCTGCATTCGTGCCACCCCCATTCCACCTTCCATTCCTCAAAGATATGCGATAGCATTTGGCTTCAGATTCCTGCAGAGTGCAAGTGGCGTTACCTAAAACAGAGCGCCAAACCCTTGGTTTGGAGATCTCGGTGAAAGTCCGAGATGCCACACATTTACGAGGCGCGCTTCCTCGCACTTTCCCTTCCCCTCTCTTTTCCTTCCCCTCTCCCCTTGCAAGCTTGCTACTGCCACCATAATAAGCTAATAATGCCACAAGCCACAAGCTACGCTGGATACCTGGATTAACCTGTAGCCACTCCACCATCCAGATCCACCATCTTCATACGTACCGAGTAATGAAGGTCTTCGCTTTTGACCACCCCGACACCCATGGAGTAAGACCTGCACTCCACATCCCCGCGCACGCGCTCAGCCAGTTGCATCCGCGGCGGCTGGTTGCACGACATGCTTGTGTATATATGGGGTGTGCAAGATGGTGTGGGGGGGGGTCACCCAACATCTGAGTTGAACACTTGACAGTCATCCGCCCCGGGGGAAATCACCATCACGTGGTGCTCGGCGTATTCCACATAAGGATCACCTCCAACGGGGGTTTCGATCCTAGGAGCGTCCTGTAAGAGAGCGCCCTTAACGGACGCGTGGCGGTTTATGGTTCTCGCCAGTTCCGATGTCCAGAAGTCACACTGTAAGCGCGCGTCTCGGCGGGCACGGGCCTTGCAAAACTCTGGGCATTCCATCCATCTTCGGATGGTATCCTCGATCGGGAAATAATAGAACCACTCCTTCGGGCGCAACTTTTCCCCGTCCGCGGTTTTCACAACCTCAAACCGTCTTTCCTTGCAGCGCTTGACAACGATACCCGCTTCGTCTTTCTCCAGCACCACACCGCACTCCTCCATTGGGTCCCATTTCCTCGGATCTGCCTCTCGGGGGAAATGTCGGCACCACCGCGGGCATACATGAACCGCATATGCCATGTGATCTTCTACTTGCATGTAAGTCCGCATCCTATATAGGGTGCTTGGCAAGCGACATCGGGTAGGCCCACCCAACAGCATGAGCAGGACCTTCAGAAATCTGTCAAAAGCTGGCCGTGACCAGCCTTGGTCCATTCGCAACTGCATGAAGTAGTAGACCGCCTCACCAACGGTTATATCATTATCCGGATTGTCACTAAACAGCGGTTCACCTGGGCGGATGTCCCATTGCAGGTTCTCCGGCGGAGGCATGTCCACGACATTTTCTTCCTCAGGCATGTCCACGTCCTGCCCTTCCTCGGCCGTGCGCAAGAGTTCATCCATGAGACCTGCCTCCGTGGCCGTGCGCTCGTCCCACATGTCGTAGTCTGTTGGCCACGCCTGGTCGCAACCGTGGGCATGGAAGGCCTGCTTCATCAAACCGTGCGTACGAACCCCATACCGCATTGTTAGTTCTTTATACACCCGTTGTGGGCTGGCAATACACTTAGCACACAAGAATGTTGCTGTCGTACGTACCTGGACAAATATGTTTTCGTTATACTCGGTGGCATCACTTTCCAGACGTAGCTGCCCCAGTAGCCGTGCGGTCTCCGCGTCGTCAGGTCCCTCCTCGTCTGAGAAGCCATCGGCGCTTGCTTTAAGAAGGTCAGGCACCTCCTCTAGGTCGAACGACATATTCTCTGGTACCGCGCTGCCATGTGAGGTCTGGTTCTCCGTTAATTGCTCGTCGGGGCCTAACAGTTCCCCAGGCATGCGCATGGCCCCAATACTGGCCGGCCACGTAGGTAGCTTCGTCACACGCCATCTCGAAGTAACATTGCCACTTGCCGCGTTTATTGTCTTCGCCACCTTGGTGAGGCGGTCATGCTCCGCCCGAAGCAATGGCCCTCCTCCTGCAGGGGGCGCTCCGTCTCGTCGACGGAGGAGTGATCGCAGACTAGTGCGGGTGCCCTTGGACTCCGATGCAATGTCCATCACGTCAGATAGGCTAAGGCCGTACGTTGCATAAAGATCCTGCAAAAATACGACGATTGTTAGTATTCCACCATGGTTGTTGGCAAACAAAGGTTGCACGCGCTGCCTCCCCCCCCCTCATCCCCACCCCGTGAACACTTGGCCAACAGGAGGACGATAGGCGCACCCGCAGCAATCATGTCGGCGAGGGAAGCTTTCCACCCGTGAGGCAAGTTGCGACAGGCAGTTGGAGCATGTACTTTGCGGGTTCTCAATATTAAAAATATTTGCATGTTTACGATGTCTAAGGGGCTGCGCCACGCCCTTCCCTAGCGCACTCCCTAGTGCGTATTGCATGTGCCCCACGTCTGTTCGCACACGACTGCCGTGTGGGTTCTATGAGTGATCGGGGTCCGCTAATTCCGTACTACGTCTCGGCGATTTATCAACACTACACCCGTTCCCAGAACGACGTGGTGCGCAGATGCTTCGGCCGCGCGTCCCCAAAGCCGCCTCGGTACTCGTCGGTTGTAAGTTCTCGGTTGTCACCGGAGCGATTTTTCCACCACACTCGGTAGTCCTCCGTGACGTATAGCTCTGGGACGCGAACCAGATTCATTTGCACCAGCTGGTCCCAGTCAAAAGTCTCCACGGAGAAGTCGTCGTGGAAAACAGAGTAATCGAAGGCTCCGACGGGATCCTCCGGTCGGTCTTCCCACGCTTTCACGCCGATGCAATGGCACCGCATCACGGGGGGGTGCCCCAGCGCGCGCCACGCTGCTGGCGTGTCATGCTCGAAGCAATCCATGCCAACGAAGATCTCCAGGTCGCGCACTGTGCCATGTAAGTCATCAACATCCGCAGGGTATATTTCCCCGTAGTCCGCATGCGAGAAGTCCTCCAGCAGGAACTCCCCCGCCTGTGTATTCTGATTCACGTGGAGCTTCTTCTGGTCCTTAGAGGACATCCCGGTGCGCACAAGGTGGGCCTTCCGTCCGACGGGGCAGATTTTGCTCATGTGCTTGTTGCCCTGTACACGCGCAGGCGCCGGTGGTTCCGCCATGCTCTTGGAGGAGCGCGCCGTTCGCGGAACGCCACGCCTTTGCACTGCAGATACCTTCTTCCAGGTGGCTTTAAAGGCAGCCTCAAGCGCCTCGGACGATTCCTTGTGTTTTAGCAGGTCGGCCGTCCAGCGCTTGTCCAGCGTCTCACGGGCCTGTTTCTCGTAGTGGTTGGCATGCTTGACAGGCAGAAGATTGAATCCAGGCATATGTACCGTAAAGAACACGGCCTTCGCAGTCATATTCACGCGCTTCCCCGTTTCCTTGTGCACTCGGGCGACATGCGCGACGAGGGTGGCGATGTCCAGCTGCTCTACTTGTGGAAGCAGGTCTTGCAGCAGGCGTTGCAGGCCCTCAAGGGCGCTTTCCTCCCCGAAGAACAGCTGGCTTAGCTTGCGCCTCTTGACTGCGAGCCATACAATATCACGTCACCAACTACCCACAGGGCCCGGCTAGTCAAATCGACAACAAAGACTGCACGCACGGGCCGACTTACATGCTATATTGTTCTCCACCTGCAGCTCGTACGCGTTCTTTAGCCGAGGGCTGGTACGCACAGGTAATCGAAGGCACTCTGGAACTGCAAACCAGTCAACATCACGTCACCACCTACACACGGGGCCAGGCTAGTCAAACCGACAACGGAAACTGGTCCCAGGGGCCGACTTACTTGCTATATCGTTCTCCACCTGCAGGTCATTCGCGTTCTCATGCTGCGTGTTTAGCCGAGGGCTGGTACGCACAGGTGCCGAGTCGCTCCCTGGAACGTCTTCTGGGGCTGCTTGTGAAGCCACGGATTGCTCCCCGTTGATTCGTTGGCCTGTTGCGCGCGCGGCACGTCGGAGCCTCGTGCGCTGGAATCTAGCGCTGGTTCGCGGAGTCATCTCTGCCCCGGGCGCCTGTGCGCCGGACACTGCTGCCCCCCCCCATGCAGATGTGCACCCCCCGGTTCTCCTGCCGCATCAGCCACCGTTGGCGTGCCGCACTGCGTGGTAGGGCTTGTTGGCGGGGTCGACACCTCCGTCCTCGGTGCCATGGGCTCCGCCCGCGCCCCACCTGCCGCAATGGGGAGGGGGCGACTGGTACGCGCTTCAGCGCGTGTCAGTGGAATCACGAGATGGGGCCTCTTCGACGCCAGCGCCTGAAGGTTGAAGTTTTTGCACGCTGCCAAATCATCCGCTTGAAACCGAGCCAGCGTCATTCCCTTTTGCTGCATTATGCCGGCCCGGCGATTGTATAAACGAGCGTTCACTTTTCTCGTCGCCTCTCTCTGCGTCAGCATGGGGTAAATGGTGGTGACCTTCTCCACGATCATCGCATGCCGTTGCTTCGCTGGGGGGTCCCGCTTGAACGCCTTGCTGAGGTGTATTATGAGTCCGGCGTCGATATCGAAGGCTGGTGGAGAAGCCATGATGTAGGTTTCAATATCGCATTGAACCTCGGAGGCCTTCCTGGTTCTCGTGACCTTTGCCTTTTCCTGCACATTCCCCGGACAGCACACACCACATACCAACCACATAAGTAACATAACAACCATACCAACATATCAACAAACATATCAACCAACATATCAACCACATAACTACATCAAAACCGCATAACAAACTGGGCTTAACACCCCCCTCCCTTCGGTTTGCGCACGCGCCCGCTAGGCTCTCCAAACAGGTGGTCCGCCACTCGAGGCGGAAAGGCGGTTACAAAGGAACGCAATACTTGTTTATTTACATTTACGTATAGTTTACATCTAGGGGGCTGCGCCACGCCCTTCCCTAGCGCACTCGCTCCTATCGATGCAGACTGCTTATTTCTGACATTGCTCTACTGCTTAGATGAGTTTGCCACGCTGCTTTGCAACATCACTCTACCGCTGCGATGGGAGCTGCTCGACTCCAACTCGCTACTATCGATGCAGACTGCTTATTTCTGACATTGCTCTACTGCTTAGATGAGTTTGCCACGCTGCTTTGCAACATCACTCTACCGCTGCGATGGGAGCTGCTCGACTCCAACTCTGAACAGCAGCGCCTCTTGCCTGCACATGACAACAACCAGTATATTAGGATTTGTAAGGTTTTGTATACAAGGACACGCGCACGCCACTCCTAACCCACCGGCTGTAATCCATCACGCAGATGTCGATTGCAGAAAGCGATTGTTGATGAGATCCAAAGCAGTACCTGATTAGTTAGTCTTGGACGGCTTCTTCGATTTCTTCCCTGGCGCACCATCGGACGTCGTCACGCGTTTTCCCTTGCTCAATCTCTCCATTTCAGCTTTTTCCTTTACCGCCGCTTCCTCCGTGAGGATCCGCATGAAGTGGCCAGGGTAAGTTACCCATGTCTGGTCATCTTCCGGAAGCTTGGGGTCGTATAACGGAACCTCCAGCATGTGCAGGATCCGGATGGGTTCGGTGCTCGTCAGTGGTTCTTCCGGGGGCGGGCAGAAGTACTGCATACTGAAGGGCGCATATTGGCCGTATATCGCGTTGTCAATGTCGGGCATGACGAGATTGTTGTGATTGACGCCTTGTGGCCACTTCCGGCGCAACACTTCCTCTTGAGTGGGGAATATCCGGTACACCTGCAGAACCCGTTTGGCCATGCTCGCCAGGACCAGGAACGAATGCTCGTCACTGTGCGCCTTCCCTTATGCAGATCACTGATGAATTCGGGATCGTTCAGCCACTCCGGGCGGCGGCCAGATCCATCGCTCCAGGTGGGGTTTGTGTTAATATACTCAACTAAAGCCTCCCGCAGCTTGCGTGTCCAGAACTTCACGCCGTTCCATTGCACTTGGTGATAGGGTCGTCCATCCGCACCTGTGATGTACGGAGCAACCACGGAAAGCCAGCAATCACCGTCAAACGGGACATCCCTTAACGTTAGCCCAGCGGATGCCAGGTATTCCTTGAGGGCGTCGTCGGTTGCAAAGCCCTGCTGTTGCGCTGGTTGTACATGGGTTAGCTGCATTCTGGCGTCCAGAACACCCGGCTCAGCGATCACGTGCGGGCCGTCGGTCTGAAGTTGCTTGACCTCCGTGTCCAAAATCAGTCGACCTTCCTCGCCTGGTGCGTCACACGCAAAATCTAGCATCAATCGCATGTCCGCAGTCCGTACATGGTGCACCCGTCCATCATTGCCATACACCAAGGTGCCCTCCGTCAGGCCTTGGGGGCAGGGCGGAGCTGCCCCGACGACGCGTGCTTCCGGGGCCGGTGTGGCCGCGGGAGCAGCCATTGGTGCAGCAGCACTGGTCGCCGGTTGGCCCCCCAATCCGCATTCCATGGCTGCCAGCGTCTTCCTAGGGCGACATGTTTTCCTGCCGGAAGTTGCCACGTGCGATGGCACGGTGGGAGGTGCTGTAGTGGCAGGCATAGGTGCACTCCTCGCCTTAGTGTTACGCGCAGCCAGCCCAAGGCAAGGTGGGACTGCCTGCAATGAGGCCACGTTCCGATGCCAGCCAGGGGTATCCTTTGGGGACAGGTGGCAACTGCACCGACACGCGAACGTGGGCCGTGAACAATTCCAGTTGTGGGTGATGACGGAAGCCACAAGCTTCGCCAATTCCATGCCGGGAAAGCTAAGCTGGTGTAAGAGTTCACTGGTTAGGTAACCGTTGGCGTCGAACATAGGCTGCCTGACGGGTGTCGTCCGCCGTCTTCGCACCGCCGCCTTCCGCTTTCTATCCGCCTGCCGCCGGAGCTGGGCAGCTGGAGACCGGTTGCGTGAATATGGCTTCTTGGGCGGCTTCTTAGGCTGCTCACCACCGCCAACAGCGGGTGTGTGGCCAAGCAGCACCGCATGCTCGTCAGCGCGAGCAGCAGCCGGAGCTGCTGCTCCTTCATCCGTCGCCACCATGCTGGGTTTGGCTGCAGTTCGATGTACAGACACGCAAAGCGCCTTGATCACTGACTGCATCGTGGGGCAAGACACTTGCATCTTCTGGAAGAGCGGGTGTTCATGGAACCCCTGCACCGTTGACGCTTGCACAACAACCGTCCCCTCCCCATACTGCAGGGGGGGTCCCGCGCATTGCTCCGCGCTTGGTGCCTCTGCCGGAGGCAGGTTCCATTTCACATCCCCGAGGGAGGCGCGCTCTTCCGGTGAGAGGTCGGCACTCGGACCGAAGGCGAGCAGAATCTGGCGCGCACCCATGGCCACGTCTGCAAAGTTGACAACCGCGCGCGCACGTGCCTCCGCCGGTTCCAGCGCCTGAAAGTCCTGCAACGTGGCGGCATATCCCCGGTGCCTCTCGTGGACCATTAGCGGTGGCCTTATTCCCCTCTCATTCCGGAAGTCAAAGCACTTGCCGCACATCACGTGCCCCACTTGCGTCAGATCTGTACCCTCGTGAAGGGGGTGTATGCAAGCCTTACAGGCGTGCACCCTTGGCAGGAGATCGTACCCGCCCTTGAACTGGATGGCATCACCGCATGCTATGCACACCATTCGTATAGGCATGCCGTACATCTCCGTGAACCCGTGTGAGGCGATGTGCACCGCGTTGTCCAGGTCGATGACACCCTTCTCCAGGTACGAGAACGCATGGTACACGCAAAGGGACAGGGACCTCTGCCTGAATAATCCTTCCAGCCCAGGCACGGCCTGACCAGGGCACTTTCCCTGGTGTGCGGTGAGCGTGGCCGGCCACACGGTCATCCAACCGGGCCCTCCTCCCACGCGCGCCTGCTGGAAAGGGGAGGCGGTGGGGAAGCCCTGGAAAGCCGCGGGCAGCTGCATGACACCATCCTCGTTCTCCGGCCAGTACTTCGTCTCAACCGTTTCAGGCAAGACCTCAGTGTAACCCTGCTCATCCAGGCACATCAGGGCGGAGTAGGTACGGATTCCAGGCTCACCATACACCCGATCCAGCCCAAGCAGTTCCTCCATGGAATGCGCATGAACGTCCGTGTGCTTGACCTGACTGGGGCTGTCAACGCAACGACCGAGTACAGCAGGCGCCGGCAGGAATACTTTTGTGTCCGGCGTCCTCTCCCCCAAATGGCGATAGATACAGTCTCCCCGCCGCACCATCTCATCTCGCATGTACCACCACACTCTACGAAACACTCGCTGCGGTTGGCCGCCATGCGCGTCACCAGCCTCCCATAGGCAACGGACCTGCGCCCGGCCGTGCGGGGATATCAACGGTGGGGTTTTATACTTCGCCACCGCACTCGAAAACAGTCCACCCACCTCGAAGAACGGTAGTAGACTTTTCGAACTCGGATTCAGCGTCTCCTCATATTCATGACGAACCAGTTCCTGGGTGCTAACGGCCAAATCCCACCAGGCACGAAGCCGAACACAGAAATCTTGGAGGTCCTCCACCCCCATCCTCATGAACTCCGGGGTCAGGGGGGGCTCGCCGAAAGCTTCGCGTGCAAGCTTCCAACTTTTGGTGTTGATCGTAATGTTACCGTGCAGCTTTTTCCGGAGCTCGGTAATAGTCAAGCCCGTTTCAATTAATTGCCGGTTACTCCCCCTAGGGAGGGGCTCGTCAGGAGGTAATGCGCGCTGCGCCTTCCGAAGCGTCTCTTCCTCGCTGCTGTATTCCTCAAGTAACCGCAACAATCTACACAGCTCCTTGCTGATCCAATCTATCCATTTCAGGATGACCTCTATGTCTGCCAACTGGGCCGTGTAGACGGCGAGCGCCGCTCCTCCTCGGAACTCCTTGATGGCATTCAACTGGTCGTCATCTGCCGAACATCCCGCACTGATGTGGTAATCCAACAGGACGTCTACGTTCGCCGGATACTTTTGGGTGTGCACGGAATGGGCGTCCGCTCCTGGGAACAATCTTAGCCATGGCTTGTCCCCGTACTCCTGCCCCCCCTGGCCCACACAACCCCCCTGTACTGTAAGGTCGCGTATTAGAGGAGCTGTCCTCACACCGCACCGAACATGGGCATAGGTTGCAATACACTTATGTGGCCCAACCCACATGCGCCCACGGTCCACCGCACCGACCCGAAACAGCCTCTTACATCCTACCGGCCACACCCCCTTATTATGGTCGCGTGTCGGAGGAGCTGTCCTCACACCGCACCATACGTATTCAGTGTGCCCTGTACGCGCATCGCACCACCTGAGAGACGACATACGCTCATTCAACAAGACGTTCTAAAATTTATTTCAAAAGTTGCTTACATCTAGGGGGCTGCGCCACGCCCTTCCCTAGCGCACTCGCTACTATCCATGCAGACTGCTTATTTTGGGCATTGGTACTCCGCTTACATGAGTTCACCGCAGACCACCACTATCTCAGCCACTATCGGGGTTCACAGTTCACATTGTCCCACTGCTGACACGAGGTCGCGAAGCTCGGGTATCTGATGCAAAAAACGGCCCAATATTACCCCGCGTGATCATACGGGCAGCGCAGCGTACGCTCAAATTCTTGAACACATAACCGCCATATTCCCATAGCCCCGCCATATTCCTCCATTCCGACACAGCGATGGCCTTGCATTCGTGTCGGTGTGTCCGCTGCCAGTCTCCGCGCTGACACTCAGGTGAACAATACACACGCAAAAGGCACCCTCCGCATTGACGGACGCCTTTCCCAATCAGGACACGGCGACATACGGAACAAGGCTCTTGTCTCTTCGGCAGGGAGCTCGGGGGAATCGGTTGACAGTATTCCGCAAAGTGCGCATGGATGTAGATTATTGTTCTCCAACACTCGTGGCCGTGGGAGCACTGGTGCGGAAAACTGGTGGATTCGCTTTGCCCGCGGTTTTGAAAAGATGAAGCGTAGATACCTTCCGCTGCACGTATGCATACCACACGATTGGCATAGTCAGGTCTGCCGTATTTGGGATTTTTTTTAGTGGTACGCATCTGCCGAAATATGCACTCCGGCGCGAACTGTGATACATTGTATCCAGTGCATTTTATGAGAGGTTCGATGGGATTCTCAGGACACCATGCCTCCACCATGATATCTCCACGCGCAGGATCCCCTGTCGCGGCATACTTGTCTTGCACATACACGAACGCCATCCACGTCTCGCCCGGCCGGCCAGTGGTCACCCAGCTTTTCCTCCACCATCCGCGACGCAACTGACCTTCCACGACAACATTGCCTGATTGGAGCGACTCCACCCGCCATTGGACGACACGGTGGAACATGGTTCGCACGGCGGTAACCACCAGCGCCAAGAAAAGGGCACGCGAAGAAAACGGTCGTGGATCATAGCGCAGTTCCGGGCACTTTAGCGAACCGAACATCGCACATGCATCGCTTTCGGGCTCCCATTGCCTTCGTGCAGTTTCCGGCACATCCAGGAGAAACATCTCTGCATTCCCTTGGGGACGTGCACCCTCCAACAGCGAGCCCCATGATGCATCCGGGCCGTACAGGCAATGCCCGTGAAACTTGAACTCAAAGGAGTACGATTCGGCTCCCTCCACATTTTGACGCATGCGGCGGACATAGCAGAACGCCCGACATCGGTACCGCAAAAATTCAGTCATGTCCACCCAAGAGTCAAGCGTCATGTACGCATTCGCACACGCGGATCGCAGCGGTTCGTGACCCAGACCGGTTAACGTGCCTGCAACCTAAAACACCGCACAATCGATGTTCAATACACTTTAATGCCAAAAGTATTACTCATCTGGAAGTTTTAGGTGCCTCCATAATGTACCGTTAATAATTGGAGCATTAAAACGGACAAGTGGTGCGCGCTCACGTGAGGTCTACAAGTGTACCGGCGGGCACGGGCGGAATCCACTCAACGACAATGCCGTATTTCGCGAGTACAAACAATACACCAATTCCCAAAGAAGCTCATTTTGGCTTTACACATAAGAAGTGTATAGAAATTGTATTACATATCTTGTTCTCCCTCACTATTCAAGAGTGTTATTAGCTGTTGCCAACGAGCTGTTGCCTCGTTATTAACACTATCACTATTCCATGTTGTCATAAAAGCTAGATGATCCTCAATGGTCCACCTCCACGGTGCCGGCGGTTTGCGGGCCGTGCACTCCATCCTATGCCCAAACGGCACCAACCTCCAATGCGCACGCTGACAGACTATGTCGCAATAGCGTACTTGCCGGCATGGGCACCGCCTCCTGGTTCCACGAGGCAGCCTGGTCTTGCACAATGAGCATCGGCCAATCCGAAGTGCGGTGGCACGCCAAGCTGAGAACGCCGCACACTTGGCGTTCACTGCATCCACTTGAACGCCAAGCTCCGCGTAGGTCAAGAGACGGCTGACAGGAAGGAGAGGGGAGTCTTCTGAAATGGAGGGGGCATCTGTAAGGTCTCGGTGAAGCTGCGTCCCAAAAAACGATTGGAAGACGTTGGTGAAGTGTAACCGAGGGTGACCCCACGGACCGTGAACAAGCACAACCTCCCCCCACCAACCATGGCAACCGCTGCCGTCGAGGGGCGTGGCATATACACGAAGTCGCAGCAGGCCCCGTAGGCCGTAGGGATGTCCCAATTGGGGCACAGACCAGCCGCTCCGCGGCCACCCTGCAAACTCGAAAAAGTTGGCGGAGGGGGTCAGCGGACACTCCCCGGCCTTCACGAATATAGCGTGATGAAGATGTTGATCACCAAAGACGTCCAGCAGCAAGCTTTGCGCGTGCAACGCAAAGGAGTCCGCCGAGCTCTCAGGCCATAACCCACCAGCAAGACGGCGTTGCTCCAGCGTCCAGATTTTCAATAGAGACCACCGCTCCAAGCCAACCTGGCTGCAATACGCGTGACGAGGTGTGGATGTTACCTGCAGCAAAAGGCATGGTACGTCGGTTTTCAGAAGTAAAAAAACCAACCATCTCCATCCAACTGGCTGGATCGCTGTGATTTATCGCATGCCAGGAAGGCAGCTTTGCAGCCGCAATGCAGGCATCAGGCGGGAACATATGAACATCATCCAATACCCAATACGAGGACATCGGCGACAAACCTACCTCTTAGGTTAGCATCCAATGGCGCTTATTGGTTTCCCAGACATCACTAACTTGCCATCGGTAGCCGCCTTGGAGGCCACAAAAAGACGGGCAAGGCTAGCGGCGGATGGCCGTTTCGCGGGCTCGCGGTGCACGCAGTCCATAACTGGGTTCCAGATTGCACGGCTGACATAGGTATTGCTCGACCGCTTCCCCAGGATGTCATGCACAGTCGCGCTGGTGGCATCATCATTAACTCTCTTAAGGGCGTCACGTGAATCTCGAATCAAGATGCGCACGAGGATCGGGGCAATCGCCCACATGTCGGTTGCAGGTGTCGGTCCTCCATTACTGTACTCCGGCGCATACACGGATCCAGGCTTGTGATGTGCATCGTCAGGCGTTCCGGAGGTCCATCGGTGCCTTCGGTAGTGGTCTTCAGGCAGCCCTTCCCTATGCTGCCGCCTTGATAGCCCGAAGTCGATGATGACCAAGCTGTCGGGCCTCGTCGGGGAAAGCACCATGTTTGTTGCCCTGACGTCCCCGTGGGAGATACCGGCTTTATGCAGCGCAGCAAAGCCTGTCAAGATTCTGGCGCACAGGTCTCTCTTGAAGGTCATGGTAACAGCCACGGGCGGTTGTGCCAGGAAGGCGTCCAGGGAGATGCCGTGGTCCATGGAAAGTAAGAACGGTGCACATGCGGGACGTTCTCGTTCGCCAAGCTGCCGCAAACCGAAGTGGAGTATGGGCGACACGTACTGCGGAGCTGAATTCGCGGCGAGGGTCGTCATGTATAGTTCCCGAGCAAACTCGGAAAAGCGGGTTGACGCGCTTGGCCAGTGCTTTAGACTGAACTCTTTGTACACCAAAGGAACTGTGCCGTTGAGGGTGCAACCGACTCTGGTTGACGCGAAACCGCCGTCGCACTTTTTCGCCGGACCTAAAGGATTTGAGAACGTGACCATATTGTAGGAGACTTCACCCAAGTTGCAGTTCTGCGCCAGAGTGCGCGCGACATCCGGGCCGTAACGCCAGGCGGTTGTGCGTGGGTCTCGTGAGCTGGGACGACGGTTCACGGACGTGAGTTGGGAGTAGTACTCCGAGCAACCACCCACGAATATGGGAAGCGGTGCTTGTGGAAGGGGTTTCTTCTCCTCGACAGAAGCTTCAAGTGCACTATTTGCCCTTTCCAACTTCACTAGTTTTTTCTTAAGACGCTTGGACTTGTTGTTACGGCTGCGGGTTTTGCGTTTCTTGGTCTTGCAAAAGGTGCAGCAACCGCCCTCCTCTATCAGACCTAGTATTACATTTAATGATGTTACACACATACGACACGCCACAACGCACATGCGCCCACGGTCCGCCGTACCGGCCCGAAACAACCACATAACTCCTACCGGCCACACCCCCTGAATATGGTCGCGTGTCAGAGGAGCTGTCCTCACACCACACCAAATATATCCCGTGTGCCCTACCCACATGCGCCCACGGTCCACCGCACCAACTCGACACAACCACATACATCCTACCGCTCACACCCCCTTGTTATGGTCGCGTGTCAGAGGAGCTGTCCTCACACCGCACCAAATATATTCCGTGTCCCCAACCCACATGCGCCCACGGTCCACCGCACCGACCCAAAACACACACACATACATGCTACCGGCCACACCCCCTTAATATGGTCGCGTGTCAGAGGATTTGTCCTCACACCGCACCATAGATATTCGGTGTGCCCAACCCACATGCGCCCACGGTCCACCGCACCGACCCGAAACAAACACACACTTCTACATCCTACCGGCCACACCCCCTTGTTATGGTCGCGTGTCAGAGGATTTGTCCTCACACCGCACCATAGATATTCGGTGTGCCCAACCCACATGCGCCCACGGTCCACCGCACCGACCCAAAACAAACACACACATCTACATCCTACCGGCCACACCCCCTTGTTATGGTCGCGTGTCAGAGGATTTGTCCTCACACCGCACCATAGATATTCGGTGTGCCCAACCCACATGCGCCCACGGTCCACCGCACCGACCCGAAACAAACACATACATCCTACCGGCCACACCCCCTTGTTATGGTCGCGTGTCAGAGGATTTGTCCTCACACCGCACCATAGATATTCGGTGTGCCCAACCCACATGCGCCCACGGTCCACCGCACCGACCCGAAACAAACACATACATCCTACCGGCCACACCCCCTTAATATGGTCGCGTGCCAGAGGAGCTGTCCTCACACCGCACCATAGATATTCGGTGTGCCCAACCCACATGCGCCCACGGTCCACCGCACCGACCCGAAACAAACACATACATCCTACCGGCCACACCCCCTTAATATGGTCGCGTGCCAGAGGAGCTGTCCTCACACCGCACCATAGATATTCGGTGTGCCCAACCCAAATGCGCCCACGGTCCACCGCACCGACCCAAAACAAACACACCCATCAACATCCTACCGGCCACACCCCCTTGTTATGGTCGCGTGTCGGAGGATTTGTCCTCACACCGCACCATAGATATTCGGTGTGCCCAACCCACATGCGCCCACGGTCCACCGCACCGACCCGAAACAAACGCATACATCCTACCGGCCACACCCCCTTAATATGGTCGCGTGTCAGAGGAGCTGTCCTCACACCGCACCATATATATACGATTTGCCCAACCCACATGCGCCCACGGTCTGCCGCACCCACCCAAAACAAACACATACACCCTACCGGCCACACCCCCTTAATATGGTCGCGTGTCAGAGGAGTTGTCCTCACACCGCACCATACGTATTCAATGTGCCCTACCCATTTACGCCCACGGTCTGCCGCACCAACCCGAAACATCCTCGAAAATTCCAGCTACCACACCCCGTTTCAACCGAGCCACGGGTCCGGGGGCGCGCCTCGAGCCTTGCAAAACAAGGACACGCGCACGCCTCTCCTAACCCACCGGCTGGGATCCTCACCTACCCCGACCGAAAATGCAATGTAGCCACGGGTACAGGGGGCGCGCAGCGAGCCTTGAATCAGGCCACGCGCACGCCGCTCCCGACCCACCGGCACATCATCGGGGAAAAGAAAAACAACCATTTGTCATGTAACCTTACCGGCCGGTCGAAGCAGTACCCTCCCGAGCTGACCACCATGCAGACACCAACACAAGTGGAACACGCTTGTTGTACGCACGTCTCTTTTTAAGCAACCTCTGACGGCGGAACGTGTGACATAAATTAGGTTCAAGATATGCAAACGGTTTCAGGAAACGCAGAAAACTCACCGGCGGTTCTGCAGGCTCTTCAGGCGCGCCGCCTTCTTCACCCGCGGGCTCCTCGTTGACGTCCTCATTGAGGTCCAACGCGGCTGCTGCACCGGCTTGGCCAGCTTGGCCCACAACCTGCACACCCGATAACCCGACTGTGTGGGGGGAAAAAACAAACGCAAAACGTCGGTCTAAGACCATGCTGTTTCACAAAATTTAAACTGAAACTCGCACCGGTGGATCTCCCCCGTTCCCGCCGTTGGAGCGTCCCGCCGCAGCAAGGAGTCTTGCTGCGCGATTGCTACCAGACGTACGTGCGGGAGGAGAAGACGCCATGTTTATTATATATTCAAACTTCAAAATTACTACAAGGGCGGAAAGGGAAGGTGGTCAAAAAACCTTCTCTTTCGAAAGAACGAATAAGCCCCGCCCGCCGCAGTTTAAACCCTCGCCTGATTTGAAATCGAGTGTTCCAAGTATTTATTATTTTACAGTATATATGTCACATGCGTGGGTATGATGACGATCGCGATTTTGATTGGACTACACCACTTACAGGCTTTCCCCATTCACGACATTCCCTGACATATTTATAGTGCACGCGAGCCTTCGCGAATCAGGTTGCCACAACCTTTTATACCTCGACTGATTCAGTGTGTATAATTACTCATCGTCGACTGCAAGACAAATCTTTGGCCTTTTACAAACCCAGCCTCTTCGAGTCATATCTGCTGGCATCGCGCCAGTCATTCTGGGGCTCTCGCGTGAACCCTGGGGCATCCTGAAGCGGGCTTGGTGACATTCCTATGTCATCGGGTGTATAATTCTACCGATTTATACCGACTTAAGCAAACTTAAGCAAACTTAAGTAAACTTAAGAAAACTTAAGCAAACTTAAGCAAACT
Source organism: Cymbomonas tetramitiformis (assembly GCA_001247695.2). Taxonomy (NCBI): domain Eukaryota; kingdom Viridiplantae; phylum Chlorophyta; class Pyramimonadophyceae; order Pyramimonadales; family Pyramimonadaceae; genus Cymbomonas; species Cymbomonas tetramitiformis. Next base: position 1,532 of record LGRX02033201.1, on the reverse strand, counting down.
TAAGCAAAAACCTTGTTCTAGTGATAACTCTAGTTCTTTGGAGGCACGGCACCATTTCGGCAGCTGCTGGCCCTCGATGTCGGACAGGATATTTATTTTGGCGCCCCCGATAGCGCGATGGTCGGTGAGAGCACTCGACCGCCTCCACAGTGCCGCCTCCGCAGTTCTAGAGTTATGCTGGAAACACCGAAATGCTTCCAGGATAATTATATTGTTGATCAGACAATATAATTATATCGGGCAACAACCTCCCGACGAGACCCAGACGGGACTTGAACCTGCGCGCTCAAGGTGCAAGTCCAACACATAGCGCCCTACGCCTCAGCGCTATGTCATCAGATGGGAGGTTGTTGCCCGATATAATTATATTGTCTGATCAACAATATAATTATCCTGGAAGCATTTCGGTGTTTCCAGCACTTGGAGAACTTTGGTATAAATCTCCTAAACTTGCCGACCATGCCCAAGAATGCCCGAAGAGATGACTTGCCATCTTTAGCCATACGGCGTAGAGGCTGTTTACCAACGGTTGGACCATATGACACTGGAGGTTGGATAGCCATGACTGCACGGATTCTGTCTTCGATGATGGATAGGCCTGCCTCAGAGATATGGTGTCCGATAAAATCGATGGATCTGACGAACAACTCAACCTTAGAAGGCTTGATGTAGAACTGACGTGATCTCTGCAGCGCTGTAAGAACTGCCGAACATGCTTCACGTGGCTGTCAAAATCTGGACTGTACACTATGGTGCCATCCATGAAAATGACCAAGAACCGCTGATCGATGAAGTCAAAGAATGCTCGATTTCCAACACGTAGAGCGGTCGCAAGAGCGTTAGTTAACCCGAAAGGCATCACTGTCCACTCATATGAACCGTATCTGGTACGTATCGCTGTTTTGTGAATGTCATCTGGATGTATAGGAATTTGATGGAAGAACTGATTGAAATCAAATCGGCTAAACCATCGTGCCCCCTTAATTAAGCTGTTCAAGAAGGGTATCGTGAGGTGGCAATGGATACGTGTCCTTTATAGTGATGTTATTAAGGGCTCGATAATCACAGCACATCCTCCACTTCCCCCCTGGCTTAGTAGGAGCGAAAATGATTGGACATCCATATGGTGATGATGACGGACGAAGGATACCCAGCTCGACACATATTTGATGATTTGTCGTTTGAGCTCCTCCATCATAGGCACTGGAATAGTACGAACTGGCTGTGATGGTGGCTTATGCCCAGGTTCAATGTTGATGCGATGATATCCACCTTCAAACCGTTCTGGCCTATGGCCAGCTGGAAGATCCTCCTGGAAAATATCTGAAAAGTCTTCTCTAGATTAGATCACGTGCTGCTGTGAGACGTGGCTCGCGGTCACTATCGCTGTGACTCGCGGTCTCTGTCGCTGTGACTCGCGGTCTCGAGCCGAATAATGTAGTCATCTGTCACATGCATCGAGGAATGTCATACAGGGGGCAGTGCTGTATATCTAGTCCCCCGTGACTTGGTCGCGTTCGGAAAGTGGGGGT
>LGRX02033200.1:0-83547 GCA_001247695.2 Cymbomonas tetramitiformis | reverse complement strand
TACTGTGGTTACACTATTGATTTTATCCCCCCCCCACACCATCAATAATTCTTTATTTTCAATAGTATTTTGAGTCGACGCCGAATTAATTATTTTTTGAAAAGGGGCCTATCGCACGACTATCGCACGCTGAAAATTATTTAATTTTCGAACTATTTCTTGTCGCTTATTTCTCACATATTCCAATTGAGACTTAATTAATAACCAACCTATTTGTCTATTGATACACACCGCTCATACCACATAATATATATCATACCCTTGCATATCACTATGTTTCATGATACGCCCCCCGGGCGTAAATTACGCGTAAATTACGCATTTCGGGTCTTGTGAGTTTTACGCGTAACACGTAACACGCCATAGGAATCTCACCCAAATATAGGCTGAAATTCAACCTATATATGAGCTGAAATTCAGCCTATATATGAGGCTATATATGAGCTGAAATTCAGCCTATATATGAGGCTATATATGAGCTGAAATTCAGCCTATATATGAGGCTATATATGAGCTGAAATTCAGCCTATATGTGAGGCGATGTACAAGCTGAACTTCAGCCTATATATGAGCTGAAATCCAGCCTATATATCACCTGAAATTCAGCCTATATATCACCTGAAATTCAGCCCGTATATATCACCTGAAATTCAGCCTATATATATATATGAGCTGAATTTCAGCCTATATATGAGCTGAAATTCAGCCTATATATGAGGCTATAAAGGAGCTGAAATGCAGCCTATATATGTGCCTATATATGAGCTGAAATTCAGCCTATATATGAGCTGAAATTCAGCCTATACATGAGGCTATATATGAGCTGAAATTTGGCCTATATATGAGGCTATATATGAGCGGAAATTCAGCGGTGACGGTTGACACTGGCATGACGATCCTAATCCGCGGATTTTGCATATCAAACATTCGTGCTCTGTGGCACTCATCTTTTTTGTTTCTCAGAAGCAGATCACACAACAGTTTCGAGTGTGAGTTTGAAAGAATGGTGCTGCCGTGCGTGAAGCGATTGCGATAGAACACAACGTGGCCTCCTATCGTATGTACGTATGAGATATTATCTGTCTATCGTATGCACACTGTATATCGGTATGGACCAATAATTATCCCGCTATTTATTTGTCTTGTGACACATGTGTGCCCACCGCCTTATATATTTTCCCAACTATTTCTTGTCCCTATTGCACAAACACAGGATCTCGAAATAATTAATTAATTGACTATTTCCTTGTTGGTCACTTGTTTGGGGTCAGAGATATTTATTTTCCATGAATTGTTTTCGGATTTCGATAATTTCGGTGAATAATTAATTATGGGTAAAATCAATAGTGTAACCACAGTAACACTCGCACAAACAGATACACACATATCCTGGCATACGCATATCACACGCACAGAGATACACACATATCCTAGCATAGGCATAACACTACAGGCACACACATATTCACACATATTCTAGCATAGGCACAGCACTCGTACAGAGATTCACATATATTCTAGCATAAGCATAGCACACCCACACAGACATACACATATCTTATTCCATGTTTTCTATTACATATGCTATGCCATGTGCTTTATGCCACAGGCAAAGGTTCTCTGTGCTTATTGCCCAAACATACCTGCTCGTATCTATTTCCCTATCAGTATCTCCGCCCCTATTCAACTACACTATCTACTCGCCCTCCTGTATGTTGTATGCATTTGAAATGCGCAGGCGGATGTTATGGTCAGATCCTCCATCAACCTTCCCAATACGTTGCAGTGGAAATCACTGCAACCATTCTTGGGTGTCCCACCCGTCAGCCGCCCATTTCAAAAGCATTCAATTCGCTACCTATTGGGGAAAGGGACACCCGGAACCGCTGCCCCTGAAGATGCGCAGGCGGCTCTAGGTGTCAAAAATTACATCCAAAATTTACGAACATCATACTTAAGCACACGTGCGCTCATATACCTGTGAGGCGCACCTGTGAATCTTACGGGTCGAACCTCCAGCACCACGCACCGCACTCTAGGGGCTTCCGTGTCTCCCGCGGACACTCTATTTAATATCAACGAAGGGTCTCTTTTTTTTACAACAAACTCACCACTTAATATATCTTAGTATTTTACACACGGTGATGAGGGTTTGTGAAAGCTGAACGAACCCCGTGAGCTCTTGTATTCTACGGTTCCTTCACCGTTCTGTATTGTTCTCGTAACACGAATCGCAAGGTTTCGCTTCGCGTATCGGTTCTCGAGTTTCGATCCAACCTCCCTCGTGGATTGCGCTGAAGACGCAAAATAACGTTACATATTTATGATGACAGGTCCGCTCTGGGCCGATGCATGAACGGGGATCGTGACGTGTCGTCTTTGTTACACGAGCGCTCCGCAACGGGGGGGAACGGGGAACAGTCGATTACGCATTCAGAACTGAACGCCGAATTCCAGATGAGCTGCTGCCAGATTTCTGGCGACACGGTCTCGTCTATTTCGTCCTCCGGCGGTTCCGGGGAGGCCTGATCGTGGTCCGTGGAGCCCGGCGGCAGGGTATGTGGCGGGACGACGGTGCCAGCTGGTTTGTGGTCCGTGGAGCTGGCGGCGGGGTAGTGACTGGCGGAACGACTGGTGCCGGGGCTCTCGACTTCTGCCCTTGAGGGCTCGGAACGGTGGGGACTTTTGGTCCCGGAAGCTGCTCAGTGGAGGGGCCACCTTCAGCACCAGGCTGACCGACTGCTGCAACCTGGTCGCGCCAACGCACTCGCTTACGCCGTGCCCGGGGTCGACGCTCCGCGACTAGACCTCGGCCCTGCTGGAGCGCCGCGGCCGCCTGAGCGTGCCAGGTGGGTGGCTTCCCGGCTGCGTGATCCTCTATCGCCTGTCTACGCACCGCCGGCGGAAGCAATGCAAATGCCCCGTTCGCCTCCTGCTTGCTAGCGAAAACGCTGAGAGGGTCAGGATGATCCCCGGCCTCGTCAACCGTACTTGCAAATCCCTTCGGCCTAATATCCTCGACCACCGCCCCTACCTTCCGCAAATGACACGCCCCGTCCACGTCACTGTAGCCGGAATCGGAGCTGTCCGAAACCAACCCTCCCGGCTCCTCAGACTCCCCTGCTCCGTCCGGCACCGTTGTGCTGGGGCGCACGCTGACCTCACTATCCTCGGACCCGGAGGAGGGTTCTGACGCTAGGCCTGCTACGACATCGTTGGGGGGAATCCTCGTCGGAATCTCCCCCCCCTTGTTGCAAGCCGACGCGCCAAAAGACCCATCGGGGGCGAGGTAGACAACGAATGGCTACTATCCCGAGATCCTTATGGGAGGACCTAGAACGCTCTAGATCCTCCCACAAGGATCACTTTTTCAATAATTTATTTGGGCGCCCCACGAGCTTTCTACAAGTCAACACCAAGGAATACTTTCCACGTGGGACCTATATTAAATAGTGTGGTGCGTGGTTTGACGAGAATCCATCATATATACTCCTAGCTAATGCGTTTATAGCATGCCCCAACCAAATTTTGAACGGCTACGCTTTTTAAAGCTTCAAAACCGGGGTGTCTCTTCCATATTTTTTGGTCAATCGTATGTCGATCCTTTTCCACCATAGACGTGATATATCTCAAGGTATGCATGTATATTAATCATATTCGTCGGGTCGAAATACGACTTGGATAGTGTATATTGGACACGTCACACGAACGCGGTAACATGGGTGAGATATACACATTCCTTAAGTATGGGGATAATTTCGCATTTTGGGCGTAAGTCTTGGTCCATTTTAAGCTTTGAGGCTAGATCTTTGCTTTGGTGAGCACTTTAGTACTTTAATATGACTTCAAAGACTCCCTGGGATTTTTGGGGGATTTTTTGAACGGTTTGAACTGCCGCTAGAGGTTCTAGAATGCAATTTTCAGATCCTAATTATGATGGAAATATTGAATTTCGACGGTACTGCACCATGTCATGCGCATATGCGGCGATTAATCCGGCTAGTATTATATTAAAGGGCTTACACACGATTAGTTTTGGTCATACCCTCGAGGGTTAACAACATACGCACCAAACCGAGCTCGTGTAGCAAGGCCTAGAGTTGTCGGTACCCTTGATCCTTGTGGTCGGATCTAGCATCTTAATTAAAATTCTGTGAAAGCACCCACCCAAACCACTCTAAGATTAAAGGTTAAAGCATCGACATTTCAAGCAAACAAATGTTATAGATAATTCAAAAGGGTCATAGATATTGCCCCAAAGCATATGCCGGGCCACTATATACGATACACAAGGTCGCCATGCCCATTTGCACTAGATCCTTGTGGGAGGATCTGGATTAAGGATAGTAGCCACGAAAGCTTGCTCCTCTTTGTTTCGGAGGGCCCGCAGGTCCCGACGAGCTCGACGTTGACTCAACATGACCCCCTGTACCAGTGCCATTGCTGTGTCCTTGGGGCGACTGGGGTCCGGGGATCCCGGCGAACAGCCGGTGATGACGACCTCTTCCCTGCCCTTGGTGAACCGGACCGAACCCCAATTCTTATAATCCAGTGTAACCGGGGAAAGGTTTGCCAGCCAAGGACCTCCCAAGATGACATCCACCTTGAGGTCAAGGGGCATCACCCGAAGCTCAACCTGCTGGCCGTACGCTCCTTTTGACGTCTCAGCAAGGAGCTTGGGCCTGATGCAGGAATTAGCATCGTACGTGGTGCCGTCAGCCACTCGAACTCGGATGGCTTGCTCGTGGCGCACCGGCTTGACGCCGGTGAGCTTCTGCAATGTACTCTTCGCAATAATGTTGGCGGACGCTCCTGAATCCACTAACACCTTGACTCTGACGCCCGCGATCCAGGCCCAAAACAACAGTAACGTCGGTGTGCGACTGTGCCTGTCAAAACTCCTCGGGCGCGCTCCCATCGAGGATACCGCTGCCAGGGACTCACACCAGCTCGGACTGATATCGCCGTCCTGCATTATGCAGTCCAGGCGGGTGACTGACGTTCCTCCTTCCGCGTCGGAGTCAGAGTCCGGGAGGAAGTAAGTGCACGCGTCAGCTAGCAGGCCGATGGCGACTGCCTTCTGAACTGCACTTCGCTCCGGGAAGTCTGGAGGGGGAAACCGCGACCTGAACTGACGCTGCAGCCAGTTTAGCCGCTATGTGCTTTCTGACCTGCTCGTCCCGGTGCATCAGCTCATTGTCCTGCTGAAGTTCCCTATTTTCCCTATCCAATTCCTCCTGCACGAAGGCGTCGGGAAGTCCGCCTGGCGTTCTGTTGTGGTAGAAGCCGGGTCCCTATCCTCCAACTCGCATCTGCGTTGCAATCGAGAGGCTCGAAGCGCCTTGTCTTCAGGAGACAGCCATGGTCTACGTTTCGGACCCAAAGCCTGGCGAGCCCTGCTTCTGGTCAACCACGGCCGACTGGGCTTCGAAGTTCTCTCTGGCGGTGAGAGTTCTTCTCCCTCGACGGGCTTGGGCTTGGCTACGCGAACGAACCGTCCAAACTCCTGATCCAAAATGGCTCGGCGTCGGCGGTTGAATTCACGTACCCTGACGAGCCGCTTCAGGCGCTTATCTAACTCTTCTCGATTCAACTGGGGCTTGCTAGTTGTAGGACCAAGCGGGTTCTTCCTCACTCGCCTCTGCCCTGCTCTCCAAAGCGCAAGGGACTTGACCGGTCGGACCTCTGACTCTTCCAGCTCCAGATACCTTTCTAGCGCCCTAATGGCGGGGCGCAGGCGAGCACCTGGCTGCTGGGCCTTAAAGGCTTTCCTAACTCTGGGGGGTAAACGCTGAGCCCTGAACTTCCAGTGCCCGCGAACTCTCGCAACGTCCGACCCCTGGTTCTCCAAGTGCTGTAGGTAGACTGCCCGTGGCTCAACTGTGTGGCTTGACCGGTTTTTATCCCGGGTGTCCGCACCAGTGACCCAACAGAGCAGCTCCCATGGCTCCTCGGGACGCGGAACCGAGGCGGTCGCTGGGGTTCTGGCGGACTTCAAGAAGTTCGCCTGCTCTCTCTGGATGCGTTGCTCGACCTGTTCCCGCTCAGGAGGCTCTGGGTTTCCTGTGCGGTTGGCGGCTAGCATGTCCAAATCTCCCTGTTCACACTCCCTGACCTGACTCTGGTTCCCGAGGTGGCGCCTAGCGCTGCTACTAAGATGCCTCCCGCACCTTCTCCACCTATCACGCAGCACCTGCATCGCTGTGGACGCCGGCGCGGGGCCCTTCTGTCCCCCTGACCCCGCTGTGACGGGGCCCGCGCCCTTTACTGCGGGGAGGGCGCCCCGGGCTGGGGAGCGTCCTCCGGGACAAAATCCAATCCCATGGCAGCCAAAGCTTCTTCTACCATCAAATCGTCCCCTATGTCCACTACCCTTCGGTACATAGGGATGTACCCAAGGGCCTTAGGTACATAACGATGTACCTAAGCCGTACATATCAAATCAAGGCCCAAATCCGACGTTTTGTGCCCCTTGTAGTGACAATTAACCAATAGACACCCTCTTCTATCGATATTACGATCCAACATTCGTATCCGATCCGTACAATATACGCTCTGATGCATTCAAAATCACTCTTTTTGAAGAAAACAAAAAAAAACAGGTCAAAATAAATATTTTTCCGTCATATTCGGCAAGCTCGCCATTTGTCTCTCTGCGAACGTTCGGCTGGATCCTGGCAGTAGACCTCGATAAACTTTAATTGCTATGTAGTTGGAGAATCCAAAAGAATATTGCCCCTCCGCGCTATTGACCTCGCTCGCAGCATCCGTTTCCAACATGGCCGCTCGTCGCGCAATAGGGCAGCTCCTCCAAGAACGCGAAGTGAAGGCATACGCTGCAGCCTTCGACTCCAAGTGGAGTTCCGCAAGCGTACGGCAGAAATCCGACGTTCCTGAGTTCTCCGACGGTGTCCATACAAGCCTCTAACCCCACCTGGTGAATATCGTTCACTCGTACGTGCGAACCCCTAAGGCGAAATATCAATTTTCGTGAATGCGCATGTTGTGGGATCAGTTATAGGTACCTACAAAGGCGTGTTGAGTGAATGCGTGCTTGAGTGTTTAAATGCAAACCCCTGAAATCACAACTGCCCTAAGGGGTGTTAAATACCATTGTAACAAATATGTATCGATATTCATCATTTAGCGGGCGTGCACATGCATCAAACGCGATGTACCTAAGGGATGTACCTAAGATTTTCGGAGTTTTGAAAATGTACATTTTCTGGAAAATTGTCAAGATTGATGACCTGCCTAGACTATCGTATTGAGCTAAATACCATAAACCAAATGCTTCAGGGCCAAAAGGGACATGTCAACAATGGCTGAAATGGGCCACACGACCCCGCGTCGAGAATTTGGCTCACCGCGGCATTAAACGTACACGTATAGTTAGGTACAATCATCGCGATGTACCTAAGCGTGGGTAGCGGACACCTATTAACGCCAGGGTGTCCTCCAGGAGGCACTTGGCCCACTCTTTTGGGCGCTGCTTTGCCTGCGGACAGTCGCGGGCGTAATGGTCCATGCCCTTGCACAGACGGCAACCCTCGTACTCCGGGGACCCGAGTCGCTGCCCCGTGGGTGTCGGAGTGCCAGCGGACGTCACCATGGTCAGCAACTCCTCTGTGACATCCACGTGGGCTAGCAGCTGGATCGAGCGGCTCGTCGTATCCTGGCTCTGCCGTAACTCCCGCTCAGCCTCTACTATGGCCCAAGTCAGGAGTTTGTGGCGGTCTTTACTGGCTGTCCTGCTCAGAGTCAGGACCGAAGAGTTTTGCCTCTCGGCTATAAGGAAAACTCTCCTCCTTCTTACCTCTGGTATCAGCCCAGTAAAGAATATGTCCAACAGCTCCTCCTCTGGCACCGGAGTGGTGAGCTCGTGGATAGCCAGCATGCTCACGATGTCGTGCGCGAGGTGCACTCCATCCCAGAACTCGCGGACCGTGCGAGACTGTCTGTCCGGACTCTGTCTGACGCACGCGATGCAGGAACGGACCAATCGACGCCATCTCCCCTTTGTCGGGCATCACCAGCCGTGCTAATGTCTATTCTGCGAAAGGCGGGTTAACCCGCCGTAACGCGTTGTTACGGCGGGTTACCAATACCTAGGCATTTCTACGATATCGCGCGCGTAATTGACTCCGGGCAAAAAGTAGGAACAACAGGCGTTTATCAACCCTCAAAATTACCCAAAATCAGTTGGCAGAACTCCAGACACTTTGGTCTGAGGATTGGTAATCGACTTCGGGCAAAAAGTAGGAACAACAGGCGTTTATCAACCTTCAAAATTACCCCCAAAAAGTTGGCAGAACGCCAGCATTTTGGGCTGAGGATTGGTCTATACCGATAGGGAAGTGCTCTAGATCGAAACTTAAGGTCACAAAACATAAAACTTCCTTCAAATATTGTCACTTAGTGCCTTGGGACCACCACGTAGCCTACGCGGAGCAACAATAAACGAAGTTAGGGGTTAACCCGCCGTAATTTTCGGGCCAACCCGCCCTAACTTTGAACGCCATTTCAGCCCAGTATACCCATCCAAGTAGCAGAAATTAAAGTTTCCACACGCAAAACTAACTACAATCAACATTGCCAAGCATGGGTTTTATGCGATATCTCGAATTATTATGGATATTAGAGTGCTCGAATATCGCTCTTAGGTATTGTTAACCCGCCCAAAAATTAGTAGAATAATAGACACCTAAGGGGACCACTATCTATCACGTCCAGGGTGAGGCTCTTACCGTCCCGGGCTTCCTTCAACACCGAAGAAAGCTCGCGGTACTCGGAGCTCAGTGCGCCGAAGCAGTGTCTGGCCACTTCCGACAGCAGGGAGTGGTCTGACAACACCGGCTCCTCACTCCCGCCCTCCAGCGTGCCCAGACGCGCCATCTCCATGGCGTAGCGCACTGGCTCCAACTCCCGAACCTCCCTGACCTGCCGGACAAACCGAAGGAGCCGACCAAAGACGTGGGACGACCCCTCCACCTCCGTGTGGTATTTGTCCACCGCCTTTTCCATGGCTTTGAGGGCTTCCTTAAGGGCATGCTGCTCGTCCTTACTTACAGTAATCACTCAGTAATAAGAAAACCCGCCAATAAGAAAGTACCCAGCTTTTTCGATTTCTTCACAATATTTAACACATAACACTCCGTATTTAAGATCTCTATATAAATAAGACAGTTGCTAGGCTGACCTAAATTTCCTGTTTTCTTAAAATCGAGTGTTTACTGTACGACTCACAAAGTGTCGTTCCCGGATGTACTGTAGCGAGTGGACTCGGTACGGAAGGTGAACTGGCTGTCGCCATCCCCGTCCTCACCCGGATCGCCGCCAGGACCTCCGCCCGGACCCCCGGTCCTCCTGGCCCTCCAGGATCATCACCCCCCGAGCCTCCGGGTCCTCCATGACTGCCGACACCGGACTCCTCCGGGGACTCGTTTGGCTCCGAGTGCTCAGGTTGAGGGACCATCCCCCCCCCGTCTCCTGGTGTGTCCGTCGCAGCAGCAAGCGGAGGCGGTGACACTACCGGAAAGTTGTCGAAAGCGCCGGGCCACACGTCCGCGGAGCAAAACCCACACACCGGCAGGTACACAGTCTTCAGGAGCGCCACTGCACTTCTCTTCTTAGTGCCCACCTGACACGTCCATCTGCACCGGACTCTCCGCGTGCCCGCACCCGCAACGAGCACAGTTCTCTGTGACGGTCGCCAAGGCCGCCGTGAGACTGTGAACCACCTGGGACCCGAGGACTCTGTCATTGTCCGAGACCCTCGCTTTCAGGCACTGCCTGATCTGACTGGTAGGATGCACGCACCCAGCGACCTGACCAAGGGATCGATACCTACGGGCGGCGTCGTAAAACAGGTGCTGGGCGTCGACCCCCTGTTTGCCATGCGCGACCACGTTTTCCCGGAGGGCGGCGCAGACTTTCACTGGGAGGGAAACAAAGTCCCATGTGTGCGGCGGTTGCATTGCCACGCCCGCGTGTGACTCCTCCGGCGGGCTATGAACGCCCTGGTTCTCGACGTCACAGGTAACGACGGAAGCCGGCTCCACCAGCTCATGTCCCTCTCGGGAGATGGGCGTCTCCTGAACCAGGCTCGACACTGCCGCTGCGGGCCCTCGAGCGTCTGACTCTACGGGCCCCGAGGGCAAAGCCTGAACCAGGGCGAGCCTCTGGACTTGTGACTCTATGACCGCCTGCAGCCTTTCCTCTAACTGGGCCTCGGCTGACCTCCGATCTGCTGCCCGCCGCTCGTCAGCAGCTATCTGCTGAGCGACGCTCTCGTCGACAGCCAACTGCCTGGCAGTCTCCCGGGCTTCTGCGGCCAGCCGGTCTGCGGCCCAGGGCTCTTCGGCAGCGCGTTGCTCGGAGGCTCTGCGCTCCTCGGCAGCGCGCTGATCGGAGACCCTGCGCTCCTCGGCAGCTCTTTGACTCTCTTGGAGTTGCCGAGACAGCTGTTCCATGCGAGCCTCGGCAGCTGCCTCCCGAGCTTGAGACTCCTTCTGCAAGGCTTCCTTTAGCTCTTGCAGGTCCTGACTGTTCCTGCTCCAGGTGGACTCCGGGGACGACGACGTGTCATCTGAGGAAGTCGGACCGGGGTGCGGGGCCGAGGGTGCTCGACCGGGCTTCCTGGTGCGAGATACTGGGCGACTGGGGCCGCTCGGTCTAGGCGCCTGAGTCCTGGGCCTTGGGGGTTCCACGGGATGCTCCTCCTCCGATGAGGACGAGAGGGGAGCAAACCGGTTTGCCCAGCTCCCACCGGAGGCTGCGGAACTCGGAGGTGCTGTACCTGACTTCCTAAGGCCCCTGTGTGACTTCCGGGTGCCGCCGCTCATCCTGACGGCAGCAACGACCGCTCTCCTTACCTCCTGGAGGTCCACTCCTCGGTGCACTATCTCCCCTGGTCTGCGGACGTTAATGGCAAAGGCGGAGAATCTACACCTCCCAAGGGAGTTGTGAGGGTCCTCGCGCTTTTGCTGCATCAATCCCTTGGACTCGGAGACTGACTTCTGGTGGATCTCCAGACGATAAGTGTCTATTACCCGACACTAAGTTGGGTACACCCAACCTAAGAACCATATTTCAAACGTCAATAACCCCTCGAATATCCGACTTATAGTGCCAAAACAATGCTAGGCCATGGGCTACCATGTTCCCTTTGAACAATGGGTATGCAGTATACCTCTATAATCCAAGATTGCGGGATATAATGAGGCCGTTTCAATAGGGTATGTGCTAATAATCCGGATTTCTCTTAGGTTGGGTGCACAATACCTAAGAACGTGGGCAATATAAGGGACTCCCCGTGGCACTCGAAGGTCCTTTGGAATTTCGGAGACCTGTGCAATCAAGTTCTCGAGTTGCTCTTTCTGCGGTGTCTTGTCAAAAGTTTCATCCGAGGTCATCTTGACCCTCAAAATCTCGGTTGAAGCAGCATGGGTAGGTAAAACCCCAAAATCACTTGGAAATTTTACAACTTTTCCTACCCCTCGCATACTTCCCAAAATTGCTCACGGATAAGCTTGATTCACTCAATAGTGTAGATGCGTGTGTAAAAGAGGACATCTTCCCCGTCATTTTGAGCTAATAAAAACCGGAATCCGGTAACGACAACTCCCAATAATCCCACCAAAGGGTAAGTTGGGTGCACCCAACTTAAATGGCTCTTAAGTTGGGCCCACCCAACCACCGGGTAATAGACATAAGCGCCGTCGTCGGAGAGCCCATGGTCCTTGAACTGGAACCACATTACCCCTGACAGCGGGTGGTCTTTCCCCAGGCGCTTTAGGCCTCGACGGATGTCTCGCCACCAAGACTCCTGGTCGGAATCCGAGAGGGAGCTGACGTCGGGCGAGGTTCCCGCTTTCCTTACTGGACGGCGGGCACTCGTTCCCTGGGACGAGTCCGAGCTGACTGGGGTCGCCCTGGGGAGTCGGCGCCACTCGCGGAGACACCTCCCGACCATCTGAGTCATCCGGTGGCTCCGGGCTCCAACCCACCAGGTGCTCCTCTCCCTGGCGAGCATCGTTTGCTGGCGCCATGCCATGAAGGCGGCCCCAGCTCGACGTCGACTGCCCCTGAGCCACAGACCCTGCGACTGGACGACTCGCTGGCGCCACGCCATGAAGGCGGACTCGACTCGACGCCGACTGCCTCTGACAAACAGGCCCTGAAGTTGGGCAACTTGCTGGGTGACGACCTTCCAGGTCTGGAATGCCAGGCGCCCGAGTTCGCGCTGATGCGCTGGCCGGTCCGCTCTGGCCTTCCATGCGACCCACGCAAGCCGCGCGGTTGCGCGCTGACGAGCTAGCATGGAGACTCTCGCGCGTCGTTGCGCTGAGTCCAGCGCCCAGGTACTCCACTGACGGAGGGCCAATGCAAGCACGGATTGACGTTGCTCCCCTCGCCAATCTGGCTTGAGCCGGATGCGAGCCTCGTGCTCCCTTGACTGGACGACGTCCAGCAGCTCTGAGCGCCGGACATCGTCAAACTCCTCTTCTGCAGGGGAGCTAGTGTCACTAGCTCGGTAAATCTCCAAGCGCCCTGGGGCGCTGGTGAGATTCCCTTGCTCACACACCACGAGGGGAGAGAGGGAGGACGTTACCGGTTCCGGCACCGGCTCCTGACGGACGAGCCTACTACCCGCACTCCTGCTGGACGCAGGGGGTGGGGAGAAGGGGGCTGCTGAGGGGTTCAGTCCCTTAGCCGAGCGGTCCGGGTCCGACTCTGAGCTGGCGCTCGCCGCCGGTGCCGGAGCTCCGGGCGACGCACGCTTCCGGCGCGCCGGTTGCCGTAGTGTAGAGCTCAATGCGAGCTCGGACACCGGCTCGGCCCCACTGACTCTCGCTGGTGTCGCTAGTGAGGGGGTTCCCGGTGGTGAGGCCCTGGGGGGCTCACCCGACAACCCCGGAGGGGCCCTCAGAGGCGTACACGCCGGTGTAGCCTCGGGGGCTCCACCGCCGTATTGGCGTGCGAGTGCACGCCGCACTCCCGCCCCCCTCTCACCGGAGCGCCAATCCCGGCCGTCCGACCTGCCAGCCGCGCCCCAGAACTCCGAAGAGCCCTGGCCGACTGACAGACCCGCAACGCGAGATCCTGACTGACCGGACCCTCCGGCCGAGCCGGGGGCGGCGCCGGCCCGACCCCTCCCACGACGACCCGACCGACTTTGAAATTCCTCTCCATCCGAATACATTATGCGTGCTATGCGTGCAATCTAACTAATTGGAAGTGCTTTACGCTACGCGCGGCAACCAGCACCCGCCGACCCAGAAATTCACCACTCGTGCGTGAGCACAAGCAGCTTACACCGGCCGAAGCGCGGTAATTCCCGGAAAAGAGGGGACTAGAAGATTAAAGCTCCATCCGGAAACATTATGCGTGTTATGCGTGCAATCTAAGCAATTGGAAGCGCTTTACGCTACGTGCGGCAACTAGCACCCGCCGATCTAGAAATCCACCACTTGTGCGCGAGCACACGCAGCTTACACCGGCCGAAGCGCGGCAATTCCCGGAAAAGAGGGGACTAGAGGACTAAAACTAGAGGCACGCAAGATCTCAAACCGACCCCGAAATTCAGCAAAAGCTACGGAAGATTTAAAAAAATTGCGCAGCGCTTCCGCCGCAAAGGGTCGAAATTGCTGAAAATCTGAGACGATTCCAATCCTGGGTACCTGCGGAGTGCCGAAATTACGGCTTATGCGTGAGTGCCTTATGCGTGCCAAGAGAAGGGCAACGCGCGCACCTCAAAAGATCGTCGTCGAGCTGAATTCCTTCACTCCAACGCGGCTCCAAGGGGACCTGGAACCCTCAAACACAACCAACGCCGCGGAACGCAAGCACAAGAACAGGCATTCTCGATTTCGTAGAACGTGCTAGGCTAGCTAATTACGCAAGACAAGGTTGCATTCAATCAGAATTTGCGCAAAACATCAAGGAAGCAACGCGGAAAAACGGACTAATTACCATTTTGTGGGAGTCTACACCCTTGCTTCTCCTCTTCTTTACACTTTCGGACTTATCTATTTCTACTATTAAACCACCGCACGAGGTGTGGTTTCGATACTACGGTTGGTCCACTATCCGGAATACGGTTTCGTTATTCTTTCAAGTATGCTTTCAGTGTATGCTTTCATTACACATATACAGCGGTTACAGTTTCTTACTTTTTACGTTACAAATTATTCAGTTCAGTTCTCATCTCCGAAACTGGTTACACTTCGAGTTCTTATACATTCATGAACTCTTTCCATAACTCAACTGTACTGAGTACTCCGTACAACAGGCTAGGCACCTCACATCAACATCATTCTGATCGGTCCTACTGTACTCCGTACTGAGTACTCTTGCGTTTTGTACTTAGCCGTTTTTCTTGCTCTTGTGCTTGCTTCCTAGCACACCCGGCTCGTGTTCATCAATGTCGGGCTCTTCGCGGTGCTTGAAAAGTAGACTCGCTTCTTTGGCGCGCTCCGCGTATTGGGTGTAGGTCTTGATTTCTTCATCGGCAAGAAGCTTAGGACGATTGTTGTAGACATAGGACTTCACCACATCACATGTAGCAGGTTTCTCAATCACCATAGCTTCATCTTGCAGAGCATTCCACACTTGCATTGGGGTCTGCCTCTTCACAATGAGCTCATTCGTATAGATGTTTTAGTAGCTTGACATAAGCATTTACCCGAGTAGTCTTGGTGGTCATGTTCATTGGCTTGTAGCAAACTGTAGAGCTGTCTGCCCTCCTCTGAAACCCTAGTTTGCAAATGCGCATCCATAGGCCTTGTGTAGGGAGCATATAAATTTGTAACTAGTGACTTTTTTTTTTTTAGGTGTATGGTGCACACTCTTTGCTAAACCCGTCGGGACATAGTTCTTTCATACAGTTCTTGTACACTTGCATACTTTCCACTTCGGAAACAATAGCAGTGTTCCAAGCGGACTTCCGAACGGCGCTTGAGGGTAGCACTGTTAGCAGCATGTTGTAATCCATCATCACTATTGTCCGATTCATCTTGGTATATTGCTTGCCCCGATTGCTTTGCGGGGCTAGCCCAAGTAATATCTACCATCCCTGTCGGAATATGCGCGAGAGAAACTTGAAAGAAACAAGTAATCATACCGTAAATAAGCCTGGCAATATCGTCTAAGCCTTACTACAAGTGACTATACAGTGATGATTGTACTGTACTGTACAGCACGTGCCGTAATATAATGTGAGATAATACGATACGGAATACAAAACAGTACAACACGTGCCGTACCGTTGACCATAATATAGGCATAACGTAATCTTTATTCCCCAAAAGGACATGAAAGATTCGATTCCCGATTGTCATTTATTTATTTCCCGCGAAACGCACCATGCCTGCATGAATGCCTTAACAGTGTAATAATCACCGCTAAGGCAATAATGTGCCTTACAAACTTTTGGGTAAAAAGGGGCGGGTGGCGCGTGTGAAATTTAAATGAAAATGTATGAATTAGGGGATGCCCTTTTAAGGAGACTTGCAGTATTTTTTGTAAAACTATGCATGCACGATCGCGGTACCAAAAAATGATCATTGCAAAAGTTATGGCTGTTTTTCAAATTTAACAACCGTTACCCTAGGACCTGAAAATGGCGTCAGCCATTTAATGGCGATGACGTGAGCCATCTAATCGCGTCATCCATTATAGATACAGATGGATGTTGACACAGACAAGCCTGACGAGAAGAAAAAAACTGCGATCGAAAATCAGAGTCAGCAGTCACCTACATTTGAGACAACATCGAGATTGCAACTTCAGATTGCATGAAAATTAATATTAACGTCGGTCGCGTTTCGCTGTCCCGTCGCGGTGTCTCGTTGCGGTGTCGCTGTCGCATCGCGTCGAGTAGCGATCTGCTCTAAAAAATTAAAAAAATGTGCCACCTGCACCTCAAGATCTCTTCGCGTTATCGAATTTTAACCAATAGCCGAATATATCGATCGATACGATGACTTCCCTTTGGGAATCTGATAGGTTGAACAGAGCAATTGACAATGATGTTCGATCTTTAGTTCAGAACAAGTTGGCATCTTTAGTTCAGAAAAAGTTCACGACAGAGTCCACTTAGTGCGGGTGTTGGTAGTCTTTCACATTTTCCCAAGCCTTCCTTATACTGTGGTTTGTTCTTGCAGTTTGAGTTGTTTAATTTCGCGTTATTCATTTACGTATCCTACTGACGTTTGCTTTTATGTTTATTCGTGTGGCTGCTTTTGTTAGCGCTCATTACTTTTCCATTCTACACTTCTCTGTCACTGACCGTTTTGTGTAGGTGATGTTTTAACGTAGATGTGCAATTCTTTGTGTGTAGGGCACGCTTCTATTTTTTGGGTATGGAAAACTCTCGTTAACACTCTGGCGCGTAGCATGGTCTTTTTTTCGGATGCCGTACCGTAAGAAATTATCTCAGCATCGGGAGGTGGCAGCATGTTTGAGGCTTGGCCGCGGCCGTATCAACCCGGTTCCGCAGACCATGGCATTGTTGACATTGACATACTCGAATGAATCGTTGTAAGATAGGAATGACTGAAACAGTTTTTCGCGCGGCTCCTATCATTGTTTTCCCGCGAAGACTATGCAAAGGTGTTTTCTTACAAAGCTGTTCTCAGCATCGGAAGTTATGGACTCATCTACCCGCAAACGCTTTATGTTTACCTAGCTGAATTCCACGTTTGCCTTGGAGGTAGCAGCGTGTCTGGGGCTTGACCCTGGCGGGATCACCCCGATCGTTGTAGACCATGCTACCGCTGACTTTTTTTGCGACTCGTTGCAGAATCCAACGTGCGGGACAGGTTGGTGTGCAGCTTTTAAATCCTTGATGTAAAGGTGTATTTATTTCATGATGTCTGCGAGACAACCTTTAACCGAACACGCTAATTCACATTATATTGTTTGTGCTTTTTAACTGACAAGTCAACTCGGATGCGCAGGTACGGATAAATGCCGCAGGAGTTCCCGATCGTTTACTCGGTGTGACCTTCGTTTCTGGCGTGGACTTGAGAAGCTTAATTTGTCAAGAAAATGATGGCTAGTTAGCAGAAGTTCATTCGTAGCATTTTCGGGATTTGTTTTGCTGCGTGAGTATAAAGAGCTGACGGAGGAAGAGAAATAAATTTGAAATAGTTGCCGATAGAAAATTTTGTTTTTTAACACTCTATGTATATACACTGCGGATATTTACGGTCAAAATTGTCCTCGAAAATATGACCAAGTATAGACGGGTCATGTCGATTTTATTTGAAAAGTTGATAACAAATGTTATCATCAGCACTGCATTGAATTAAATAGTTTGCCATATGTACCTTAAATAAATAGCCATAAGCAATGCAAGTATCAACCTTTGCATGCTTGCATATTAGCAGGAATGTATCATTTATTTGTTCACTGTAACCAGGTGTGGTATATTTACGGCACCTTTTATCTTGGAACCCTATCCATATCTATATACGGTCTGTGCTTACACTGTCATTTTTCATGACTGGTACTTTAAATTCATGTATCCAATACATCATGCCGTTTGAAAAAGTTTGGTGAAAGAACAGCAGAACAAGTCCTTCATCCAGTCCCACCTACAACACTCTCTAATTAGCCATCACGGTCTAAAACTTACAGTGCACAGGGAGAGACATGAACCACCCAACAAGTTGATAAATGTCCATAGTAATCCATTCCAATACCACAGCAATGAAGATACCTTCCTTTTGGAAACAATATATGCTAAGATGCTTACACACTTTCTGCCAGAATCTGCTCATGAGAAGCCTCGTTCCTTCTTCATGTACAGGCGCTCAAGCACCCGCCTTGCCTCACATTGAGGAAAGTTGCTGTGCACAGAAAACGGAGAAAGCTTAGTGGAATATTTCCTGGACGTCCAGGAAGACCGGGAACAACTAACAAACAAGAATAAACAAAACAAATAAACCTGGGGACGTACCTAAGATCGTAGTAGTGAGGCGCAATATCTACCAGCCATTCTCCCTGTAAGAGAAAAAGGCAGATCGGTCAGGGCTGGAATGGCTCATCAACCTGGCACAATATTCCTGAGGGGATAGCGAGCGAACCTTAACATCAGATAAAATCCTGATATAGTTCTTGGAGGTGAGGACAAACTCGTTGTACAGCACCCATTCAGGTTTGTGATCTAAACCTGTGGAGGGATGTTGATACACCTGCACGAGTGGAAGAGGCAAACAGCTTACTACACCTTCATGTTTCAACTGAACTTACTCCACACAGCTACAGCTGAAATTCACAGAGAGAGTAATCAGCATTCAACAGCAAGGGAGAGCAGTGAGCCAATGAAAGAACATTTTACTAGTCCCTGAAAACCAATAATGCCCAGAAACCTACCATCTGGTTGTCTTTTACGGTGAGGTAGTGGCCAGTTCTTTCCAAGTGAGCCACTTGCATGAAAAATCCGGCTGTAAGAGCCTGTATAAAAACAATACGGAAGTTAGCACGAAGGAGCTAACCTAGTTGAAACCGATGGTGAGGCCCAGAAAAAAAAAACGTTGCAGCTCAAATTTGCGGTTGCAACAAGCACCAGTCCTCGCTGAGGATTTCAACTTCAAAGGCTCACCCCTGAGAGCAACCTAAAGGAGGAAATGAGGATGTGCAGGAAAAGTGAACTGAGCCCACCACTCAGCACACCGTCTGTGTATGAAGCTGACGTCACGCACTGGAATCAAACACGTGCTAGGGCTAGGGTTTCCGCAGCCCTCATACCTTCCTGATGTTGACGTAGTAATCCTTAGAGTTGAAGTCTGTGCTCACTAAAGAAATGTTGTGTCGTTGACATATCCTTGTCTGCGCAGAACCAGATACGCAACAGCATCAAAGCGGAAAAAGTGCTGTAAGGTGGTATCGATAACAATAATCGAGGGAACACAAAACGATCGCCTGCACAAACTGGAGAGGCCAGCCAAGATTCGCAGAGTTTAAGAGACTATTGCAGGCAAGAACAAAAAGCAATCTTGTGCAATCGGAGCCTACCAGTTGATTCCTCACGCTGTCGGCCGATTTCATTGCCCTTGTGTTAATAAAGTGTTCCCAACACCACTGTGAATCTTCACTGTTCTGCTTGTAAGCGTGGTATACGTTGAGGTATGTTAAGTGGTCACCGTCGATGTGAGCGAATCGCGCTTTCGCCTCATCAGCCATCTGGACACATAACGGAGGGAACAGAGTTCGGGTGCTGAGATCCTCACGTGGCTGAAATCGGCATCGAAAGCAACGCAACGCAATGTGAATATCGCAACCCAGCAAGACTAGCTCGCACAAGCAGGTTCCGGTTAGACCAGACCTCACAACTACTCGAGGAGAACCCGTGCTCAAAACCCGCCAGCACGCCCAGGAGCATGCCCAAGAGTCCTCCTGACACTGCGTCAAATCCTCAAGGAAAGTGATTACCTTTTGTGCCTCACGCGGGCGCATGAAGCAATTCGGAACCGAGAGCATAGCTGTGATGGAGAGAATCTCATTTGAGCACTTGAATTGCGGGGAAGCCACAAGCATCTTGGCCAGCTGGGGGTCCAGTGGAAACTCACTCATTAACTGTCCAACCTGAAACAGCATACCCCAGGGCACTTCACAGAGCGGACAAATACTCTGAGAGCACGTTGTAAACAAGTTTAAGTTGCGCGGAGTTAGATCGACTGGAGACTCTGCTCCCCTGTGCCCAAAAGCGCTTCGCCGTGCAGTTTCAAGGGATCGTCTTTTCAGGGGATAGCGTGTAAGCATGACCTACAGGGAGAGTGAAGAGATATGAAGATAGAGGGCAGCCTTACGCTGGTCAAGTTGCCCTCATCATCAAGCGCCCCGAGATAGTTCAACAGCTCAAGGGCTCTCATCAACGTCTCGGGAGCAGGGGGATCCATGAAGTCGAAATGAACCTGCACACGCAGCAAACCCCTTTATTTCCTCGGACCTATGCAGGCCAACTTGTGCTCAAACTATGTTTTCATATCGGACAGCCTCTAAACTGGTCTTCTGGAGCCTTTGCATCCTTCGTCCAAAACGGTGGGCGTTCCAACTTTCTGGAAATCTGCAGGCGTTCAGGGGATCCAGAAGACAAAACACTGGAACGCAGGCGAAGCCCATCTTGAGGTCAGCTTACAACACAGGACTATCTGCTTTATGCAGTGGTATCGCACGAAGACATACCAGGTCATCGATCCCGAGCTTCTTGAGTTGCAGCACCACCGTGGAGAGGTTCGATCTCAACATCTCAGGGTAAGTCTGATGCCAGCACAAACACCTTTTGAAATTCAAACGCGATAAATCCCCCACTTTTACCTCCGATGTTAAAATAGTATTGCCTTGCAGTTGCACGCAAGGTCTTCAAGAAGCCGTGGCAGAGAAGAGGCCTCGATAGAGTCTACTGGGCTGGTTGGCTGTTCGAAGAGTTGCACTGGACAGACAAAGAAGTTGTTTTGAAGGGAGCAGCTGCGTGGGAACGTGCAGGAGAGCGACAGCACTTACTTGCTCCTGAAGATCTTTCTTGAAGGAGGCCTCCGTATATAAGCGAAAGCACTTTCCAGGCTGCGTACGTCCGGCACGACCTGCCCTCTGGTGCGCGCTGGCCCTCGAGATAGGGGAGACGAGCAGAGACTCCACTCGAATACGAGGATTATAAACCTTCTGCTTGGCGAAACCAGGATCGATGACATAACTGCAACGTCCATAATACAAATCAGAAGTTTCGTTTGATACCTAAGAAGCACCCGATATCAAATACCGCGCGACCAATTACTTTGACCGATGTGAATCTGCAGCGCGAAGTCTTCGATCGCTGCGCAAGACGCTTTGGTAGCGCTACCGCGGGGCGTATCACTATTCCTAAGCGACGTAGCCCTCAGGATCTCCGTTTCCACTGCAGCGTGGTGCAGTCAGTGCTAAGTGACAGGTTGAGGACTTACACAATGCCGTCGATGGTCAGCGAAGTCTCCGCTATGTTGGTGGAAATAATTATCTGCGAAGTCATGACCCTTTCAACACAGTATGGTAGAAATCGTGTTAAGCATGGGGGCTGAAGGAAAAATGAAAGTTACTCAATGATCAAGCCTTCCACCCATACAGCACTTCAAAGTGTTTGCACGCCCCATCACTCAGAAGGTCTGTGGCCAAGGAAGAATGCAGGCCAAGCAAATAGAAAAACACAACAGGGTCCTAGCTCCCGACTAGGGGCTGAATCAATTAGCGAACACGGCTTAGGGTCCACACTCCTGACTATGTCGGTATTCACAGCCGTCGTGGGGTCCACATTCCTGATAGGGGCTGAGGCAAAGTGTCCTCGACGTTGTTGCGCATATCGGGGAGAGACAACTAAAACGCTGAGTCGCGGATGCTACCACCGGGAACACCGCCCTTAAGAATTGCACAAATGCAGGCCTCGCACCTTCCGTCCAACGGGACCTCCCGACTCTCGGGCTGGCGGAGCCGCCTCGAAGATGCGCTGCTGAGCAGAAGGTGGCAGCGTGGAGTAAAGAGGAACGACCTTAGCCTCACCGACCTGACGAGGAATACAACAAATGCCCGGTCGTACAAGGCAAAAGATCTCGCTTATGTTGGCAAGCCGTCGAAAGAGAGACAAGAGGGAGCTCGGCTGCACGGCTCGCACGAAATGAGGTGTTCATCTGTACTGTACCTGTTCGCCTAAGTTGCCGATCTCCCTTTGAACCTTCTTGCAGGCATCCTCGATTTCCTGTTATGTCAGGACGGTGATACGCCCCCCCGGCGCGAGGGCGTTGCCGTGCACGCACTCAGCTGTGCAGTAGAATACTTTTTGCGAACTTCGGAGACAGAAGCGAGCGCTTCCTCCAGTTCTCCTCCAAAGTGCGCTTTGGTTTAGAGGCAGGCCTGCACAGCGATCGAGAGTACGCCACAAAAACGACGGCTGCGAACGGGAAAATACCTCCTCGCCGGTCAAGAACAACAACACGTCTCCTGGCGGCTCGCAGATGTGAATCTGAACAACAGTTCGGATGGACGCTTCCAGGTAGTCTCTCTCAGGCTCCTGTGCCACAAACGGCGCTTGTGAGACCTACCGGCTGAAATACGCAGAGGGGAAATAGGTGTTCATCTGCAAGCAGGCAAGATCGGACCTGCGTGTAGAAGATCTCGACCGGATGCAACCGACCAGGCACTTTCTGTACGTATCGAAAAGGAAAAATGGAAGCCAGTTAGTGCAGTCCAGGTTAGCTTCTGTCAATGTTGCAGTTGCAGCTGGTGGTGGCTGTAAAACAAGCTGCAGAATTCACGGATAGTATCTGTCGAATCGAGGCCAGGAGCTGAAGGGAGCACCAACCCAGTTTCAGCAGGTCACATATGGGAAATAGAGGATAAAGCAGACCATTAGGGGAGCGTCGATGAAATATCCCTGAAATTTTTCTGCCTCCAGTGTGGCGCTCATGACCACGGCCTTTAGTGAGGGACGATTCTTCAGCACCTGGAAGTTGATACCCGAGGACGCCGCTTCTTCCACGTCAGCTTATGAGGTCAGCAAATGCTGCGCGACAGCGGCGAAATGCACACCTCTTTCAGCAAGCCAAACAGCACATCTGTGGCCACAGTCCTTTCGTGTGCCTCGTCGATCACCACGACACCATATCTCTCGAGAAGGGGATCCGTCATCGCCTCACGAAGAAGCATGCCGTCGGTGAGATACCTGCACAACGTGTTCAACTGGGTCCTCTAAGCAGGAAACGTTCACAAAGTGAACAGTTCGATCATAGACCTCAGCAGATCACCAGAAACTGTAAAGAAATGTGGTAGGAGAAGAATAAGAGGACGCACTTCAGGACAGTTTTGGGACCAGATTGATCTTCGAAACGAATAGTATAACCGACTTCTTCTCCCAAAGTGACGTCCATCTCATCGGCGACACGTTTGGACACCGACATGGCTGCTACGCGACGTGGCTGTGTGCAGGCAACTAGTTTGCGACCTTGGCAAAGTCCACCTTCAACCACGAACTGTGGTATCTGCGAAACGGTGCTCCACGATAAGTTCAGGACCTGTAGTGCGAAAACTGTGTGTTATTCCTCGCTCACCTGAGTGGTCTTCCCACTTCCTGTTTCTCCAACAAGAACAAGAGTTTGATGTGTGTTCATAATTCCGAGAAAATCTTTCTTTTGCTGCCAAACTGGCAAGTGTTTGCGCTTCTCCAAAATGTCGAAATAGCGTTGTGAGAAAGGGCGGCCGGTGTAAGGATTGATGGTTGCTTGTGCCGTGCTCGCGACAACAGGCGCAGGTGGTGGCCCCTCATCAAACAAACTAAGTTTACGCTTTCTCTCTCCCATTATGAAATGTTTTTTCTTAGACGCCGATAATGCGCAGGATGGGCGGATGAACGCAACAGTTATGAGGTTCTCTGGAAATTGGTGAAAAACTTCTGCTTTGGCTCCGCCAAATGTAATCGGCCACAACAACAGTAAAAACCCAAATAATAATAATAAATCATTAAAATAGGAATACTAATAAATTCAACTGTCGACGAAGAGGTGGGCATATGAGGATGAGGGGTTAGCGGCGTGAGCCTGACGTGAGGTAGGCCCTACAGTACTCGTACTGTAGGCCTAAACGAACTTTTTTGAAATGACGTGCCCCGTCCAACGATTCGCCATTTTTGATTTTAAGGCCTAGTCCGAAGTCACGCCCTCTCTGACCCCACGCGATGCCGCGAAGTCCCAAGTCCCCCCACCCACCCTTTGTTTTTAAAGTGTGTGGCAAGTCCCCCAGTAAATTCAGGGCGAAGTCCAAAGTCAGCCCCCCTCCCATTCCTTCGTAGGCATAAATAAATCCAAAATATATTGAATTTCGGATCGTTTTTCCTTGAGTATAAAATTTATAGGGGCGATTTTTGCATTAGTTTTGCCCAACATGCGATTTTGGATCGGCCACGTCGACGTGGGTCGTGGCGATGGAATACCAAGGCAAATCGCCCGCGCAGCGACGAATTTTTTTAGCGATTAGAAATTTATTCATTTTTTTGCGGTTTTGCACCTATGTAACCGCAGCGGTGTTCCAGGCCGCGTGACGAACTGACGATTGGGGTTTGGGGGGTGACTTGGCGGGTAGGAGGGACCTTGTTCCCGGCCGTCAAGTTCCAAGTCCCCCCACTTGCGTCAAGTTTCTTCGTCGCCGCCACCAAGTCGGAAAGGGGTCGTTGGACGGGGCACGTCATTTCAAAAAAGTTCGTCTACGACTATAGTTTGGGTAATCGGTATAGTAATAGTTCAACGTTGTTCAAATACCTGAGACAATAGCTACTAACGTAAGGACCTGAGGACTCGCACGCGTTCCATAGAGTTGCCCAACTTAAACCGGTCCGTTCATTTTTAACAGTGGTAATTTTCCGAATCTGACAGCCCATAACTCCATATACGATTCCAGAATTCAAACGAATACGATACCTTCCTTTGTTGCTCCCTAGGAATCTCTTCGGACCTTCTGATGTTCCCGATCTGAAAACATTGGACGGCTCAAGTTTAGTTGGGCACCCCTATCGGTCCATGACACCTTTGTGCTGAAATCTGTATAGGCAGCCCTGACCGAGAGTCCCGGTGCAGGCTCCTATGACAGATCCCTCGTAGGCCCACTCTGGACTACGGTTGACTGATTTGTAGGTTCGTGTTGTGACACCCGCCGTGTCATAGGTAGGCTAGCGCTGCGTGTTGGAAACCGAGCATTCTCCGACTTCATTGATCAGTTCTTAGTCATCTTTATGGACGATACCATTGTGTACAGCCCAGATTTTGACACCGACCCGTGAAGCACGTTCGCCAATTCCTACAACGTTGCAGAGAGCATCAGCTCTTCATCAGACCTTCGAAGGTCGTGAGTTGTTCGTCAGCGCAGAAGTATTGACTTTATCGGACACCACATCTCAGAGGCAGGTCTATCCATCATCGAAGACAGAGTCCGTGCAGTCATGGCTATTCAGCCTCCAGTATCCTATGGCCCAACCGTTGGTAACCAGCCTCTACGCCGCATGGCTAAAGATGGCAAGTCTAGCCTTCGGTCATTCTTGGGCATGGTCGGCCAGTTTAGGAGATTTATTCCGAAATTCTCCAAGATTGCCGGGCCACTCAATCGCCTTCTGAAAGATAATGCAGAATTTGTTCTGGGAAACTGAGCAGCAGCAGGCATTCGACAATCTCAAAAGTGCCATCTGCAATGCTCCAGTACTACAGCTTCCAGATCAGAAACTGCCATCCATTATGGAGGTCGATGGATCAGGCACACACGTTGGCCAAGTCATCCTATACAGGATCAAGGCAAAGGTATGAGGCCATGTGGCTACCACAGCGTAACACTTTCTGACACACAGCGACGCTGGCCTATTCCTGAGATTGAGCTATTTGCCATCGTGGAGGGCTTCCGGTTCTTTCGCCATATCTTGCTGGGAGCTCCAGAGAGTATCGTTCGCTCAGATCATCAGCCACTGGTTTATTTCCGGTCCAAATCCACACTAAGCCCCAAACAGGCGAGGTGGTTGGATGAGCTCTCCGAGTACAACTTTCGGATTGAGCACATTGCAGGCGAGAAGAATAAGGTTGCAGATGCCCTATCACGTATTTCTGCTCTTTTCGAACTCTCCGATAGTCTGCAACATCACATTGCCTCATTGGCAATTACATCAGCTGATATAACATCTCCAGACCCTACATTTATTGCTCTTGTCTCTGCATCATCGGGTCATCAGCTGCACGACATTATCACATCACAGTATGCTCGTGATCCCTTTGCACAATCGATACTTTCCAAACTGGCATCAGCAACATCATCACAGACTGTCAGCAGCTTCGAGCTCATTCAGGGATTGCTATATCGCAAGACCATTTTTGGCAGACAACTTTACATTCCACCTACTGCCAAAGTTCCTACAGATGACGGTGAGATCACACAGCTTCGCCATATTCTTCTGCATGAGTGTCACTCAGCAACTGTTTCTGCTCATGTAGGCAAGAATCGCATGCTCCATCTATCGCGTAGCCGATATTACTGGCCAGGAATGACGAAGGCAGCAATCCAATACATTCGGGAGTGCCCCGTGTGCCAACGCCAGAAAACGAGGAGACACAAACCTTATTATAGCTGGCATTTTACCGGGTAAAGGATTTTGGGCCTTGGTAATACCAGGTAAAATACCGGTATTACTTTACCCGGTACTACTAGGGTAATACCGGGATGGGAAATTTGGCAATATTCAAGAAAAGCGGCTTTAACGAACCTCTAATGTATTAAAATTGTATCGAATCAAGCACATATTGCACATTGCAACCTCGCCCATCGTTCCCGAAACTTGCTATTGGCTTTCTTCCACGAATTTCGAAATTTCGAAATTTCCCAAAATTTTCATGTCACAGATTTCGGCCATTTCGGTAAGGTAATCGGGTAATCGGTGCGAAATTTCATGGTAAAATAGGGTAAAATCGATGGTATGGCGGAGGTAATACCCGGTAATACTCGTACCCGGTATTACCAAAGGTATGAAAATTTGGTAAAATGCGGTAATACCACCCTGCACTGGGGTAATGAAATTTGGGGTGAAGTAATACCGGGTAAAATACCGGTATTACTTTTACCAGGTATTACCTTTGGTAAAATTTGTGCCAGCCATAAACCTTATGGGCAGGCACATATTCGCTATTGTGTGCCTAAGACAAAATGGCTTGATGTATCATATGACTGGATTATTGATCTGCCTTTCACCACCAATGGGCACGATAGTATATTTGTGGTAATGTGCCAATTCACTCATCGCTGCCATCTCATTCCATTCAACATGACCTGGACTGCTCAGCACACTGCTGCCATATATATGCAGCATATCTTCAAGCTCCATGGTCTTCCGAGGAACATCATATCAGATCGAGATCCCAGATTTACTCCTTCATCCTGGCAAACACTGTGGAAGTCTACTGGTACGAGATTGTCTTCTATGACATCTTCACACCATCCACAGTCGAATGCAAGCAATGTCGGATATATAGTTCCGATGTAATATATATCTAGTTGGAGAGATAAACCCTGAGTTGAGGGTTACGATATCAGAACGGTAAAGTGTGATTGATAAAAGTCGAGATAACATAAATACCTAACGGGTGTTTCCCGTCTACTGGTGACGGTCACCCAGCCTACTACAGTAATCACTCGCCTTTAAGAAAACCCGCCGATAAGAAACCAGCCAGCTTTTCAGGGGGGGGGTACGCAAGTTGGTGAGAATCGCTGACTGGTTTTTTTGAGCTATGAAATAGTCGAAAATAAGAAATATGGGTGCTGGCGCCGCAGGCGGAAAATTTTGAAAATGTCGCCTTTTTAAGGGTTTATCATTGGACTTTTAAGAAAATTGCTGGCTGATTGAAAGAAAATACTTGCTAATTCTTACCGATTCCATAGGACGCTGGCGCTGGCGGGGGGGGTGGGGGTACGCAAGTTGGTGAAATTAGCTGGCTGACCCCAAATCTCCGGTTTTTTTAAAGGTGAGTGATTATCAGATAGGAAGTGACATGTGACTGTTTCGGGTGTCACAGTGTCAAATCCAGCACACCACCTAGGGTGGTGACCGGAGCCAGTGGTGAAACGAAGCAACACACTCCCTACTCAACTTCAGGAGGAAACTGTAGCACAGCTGGGGGCTTGTATTCTTGGTCAGGGCGGTCCCAGCTCACAGCAAAGATTGTCAGATATAGTTGTTAAGTGCTAAAACCCTAAACACGGCTCAAATTCAGAGAGCTCTTCTGCACATCTAGAAAGCTAATCAATAGCCAATCCCTAGGCGGGCACGGTGTAAGCAACCCTCAGCCACCAGAGGGCCCTGGAACTGGTCGGCCAGCTCGGAGCAGCGTGAGGGTGCAGTAGTTGACGGCCTCTGGGGCCGGTGGTAAATCATGCGTAGAAGAAATCAAGGAATCCCCGGTCTCAGTCGCGGAGTCCCCAGAGCCCGGCGCCTCGTCCACGGACGAGTACGGTGGCGGTGAGTAAGGCGGTGAAGAGGGAATTGGCGGATCAGGATCTACGAGCTCTGGCGGTAGCGGGAGAAAGCCGTAGAAGCGGAATCCCTGTCGCAGCTCCCGATACCGCGCCTGTCTACGCGGTGGTATAGCATCCGGTACCGCACCACCCACCGCGTCGCCCGACATGCCATGGAAAGGTGCAGGCGGCGCAGTCGCCGTAGTTGGGACTGCCGAGGCAGTCAACGCAGCACCACCGACCGGCGGCGCCGTGCATGCGCGTGCATCGGCACCACCAACACCGGAAACGGTGTGCGGTGCCGCGGCAGCACAAATCACTAAAAGTGCACACACCAAAGATGAGGTAAGGAAAGACTTCCCAAAGTCGGGAATGCCCCTCCCACAGCCGTACCGTGGCTGCGCCGGTTTAACCGAGGCATCCTCGTCCCCGTCGTCGCCCGTGGCGTAGGTTGCGGGCTCGTAGCCCACCACGCCCTCCGGCGCCTCGACCGCGGAGAGCATGTTCATGCTCACGGGCGGTCCGTCGGGTGCCCCCAATGCAATCCCCGTGCTCTCAATGAAGTCGGCAAAGGTGCGGGTGACGGGAGGGCAAAAGGGGTTAGGCGGACCGGTCCACTCCTCGTCGGATTCAACCGACGCGGGCGGGGAGTGCGTGGCCGGTTCCGACACCACCGGCATGTTGGCGGTGAAAGTGTTGACGTTGAAAGTCGATGCCCCAGCCGTGCGTGCCAACTCCGAGAACTCAGTGACAGCGGACACGAGGGCCTCACCTTCCTCCTCGCAGAACGAGCACGCGGAGAGGTCGGCGAAGATGTCCGGCCTCCCGCCCGCGAGCATGCAGAGGGCGTCGAACTCCACGGCGTCGTCGTGGTCGATGGCATGTTGAAACTTCGCGGCCAACACCGAGTTTTCGGCCTCCTCAGCGAAAGCGTAGGCCGAGAGGCCGGTCCGGCCCCCGTTCGGGCAGTCCCGATGCCAATGCCGTGCCTTGCCCTTCGCGCACACCTGATTTTGACAATACGGCACGGTCGCACCGGTGTCGCGGTGAAAGGCGACCTTCTTCGAGATGGACTGTGACCAATTTCCCCCCTTGGGTAGGGGCGAGGCTGCGAAGCGGGTCTTGGGCCGTCGGTCTGGCTTGTCCGCGCGGGGAGGAGTGAATCCCCGCGGGGACGGCTCGGATTCGGCGGAGGCGACTAATGCGGCGAGCTGCCGCTTCAAGTCGAGCACCATCGTTGTCAAGGTTGTATATCAACCTTAAAGACTATGCGGCTGCTATTGAACTGTAGCAACACGCAATTGGTGGGGTATGAGTGCAGTCTCTGGTGTCCAGAAGTGTCTGCTTGAGCGCAATGCTCCTCATATACCTCAATGCCCTCACGCTTCATAATAAGCGTTACCGCCATCGGGTTGTGAACCCGAGAGCATTGGGCGAACTAACAGTATCGGCTGGTCGAATTAGCCTGTTGATACTCGCATGGTGTTCAGTTCATGCTTGAAGCGAAGACGCGTCCTCTCAGAACAGTTTGTTCTTCAAGAACTTGTCTTGCTTCGCCATCGAGATGCCGCACCCGGCCTCTCGATGACAGATGTCACTCATGGTGAGCGGATGACAGACATTATGACTGTACATGCCATAGTCGACCGTACTGGCAATACTCGACGACTGTATGCCATTATAACATATATATGCCTTAACATGACATGACATGACATGACATGGTATGACATGGTATGACAGGTATGACACGCATGACACATATGTCATCGGTCAGATCCCTGACAGATCTCCCCTCTTAGAAGAGTTGTGACCTCACAATATAGGGTGCATACCTTTGTATATGTCTTTGATGTCTTTGTTGTTGAGCTGGTACCAGTCTTCTTACACCGATGAGGCGTCCCTCAAGGTGTTTTTTAGGATATTGGGGGGAACTGAGTCCACTTTAAACCCTCGCCTTATGCATATAGCCCTACAGTTCTTAGGATGTAGCCCCCATGAATTGCGTATCGTATTTCAGAGTGACGTTTCAAGGTATCTTCCGAGGTTTACGTTACGGATAGATATTGCGCTGCCGTTCGTATCGTATTTCAGAGTGACGTTTTTACGGTTTTATATAATACATCCACCTCTTCCTCCCTTCAGAGAGCTTACTCCCCCGAGGTTCACAGGAATACCATGGAGGGTCCCTTTCAGGCTTGGTTTAATGCAAACGAAGTGGGCCCTGCTTAACGAGATATCGGAGGGTCTCTATGAGTCCACTTTAAATCCTCACCCGATCTGCCAGACTCCTTTTATTTTTCGGTTCGGTACGCGCGCACTGACGAACATTTCATAGATTGGATTCGGCAACGTACTAATGTGAAATTCGTTTAGTTAAAAAAAGAAAAAAAGAAAAAGAGACACCCTTGGACGGGGTGTGGGGCTTTGTGAGTCCCCTTGACTCCTTCTTCTTTGTCCCTTAGTCTGGTTCCTTGTCTACTTTAGTTCTGTATAGTCTGTTTAGGCTTACTGCAAATCCTGTCGCTAGGTCATGTATTTTCCTGAGTAGGTGTAGGGCTTCTTGTTTGTCGAATCCTAAATGTTTGGTCAGTATTTTCTCCGTGTGTTCGTATATCGTTCCCGTATTGCCGAATACCATCACGTGTAGCGTTACCTTGTAGCCATATAGTTCTAGTAGTTTTACTAGCGGTGTGTATTTTGTGTACTTCGTCTTTAGTGCTTCCTCCCAACTCATTTCGTCTGTGTATGTTACCTCTATCAGGTGTATGTGGCCCGCTTCCGTCATTGCCTTTTGGTGTGTGTACCCAATTCGTTTAGTTATGTATGTCAATCATAACTCAGGATCACAACTCCGTCCACCTCAGTATCCGGTAGCTGCGGATTACTGGCCATAAGATCCGAATGACAAACCACCGTCTGGCAAAGGTAGCATAGCAGTTTTTATTTATCCACAGATATGGTACCCGCATGTATGCGTATCTGTGCAAGGGTATGATTTGGTACAAGGCTCACTACATACACCTTAGCAAGGAAGGATCAATTTCCTGCTCCTTATGCACCATAATGACAGAACATTAAGAGCAAGGTATATAGATGATCGACATGTATTAATATATATTACAAGCAGTAAGGGCAATAGGCTTAATATAATGTTAGCCTTCATAGGCAGCTAGCATGTCTGCTGCATCGGTCAGCTTTGTGGCTTTGACCCAGGTGTCATGCTCAGGGCCATAATAGCCTGCATATCGCACTAAATAGTACTTGACACCTCTAGTGATCTTATCTGAGAGTATATGTGATATCTCAAACAGTGGTTGCCCTTCTTCGGTGATCATCTGTGGCAGAGGTAAAGGTGCTTGAATTGAGTCATTGTACAGCTCTATTCTGGATACAGGCTGAACCGGATGGATACGAATGTCGAGATTCCCGAAATCTAACTCATAAGCACGTCCATGGCTGAGAACTTTAGATATGGTAAACGGCCCAATGTATGACTGCTTAAAGTGTCTGCCTGCCTCTGTCAAACCAGTCCATTGAATAAACTCAGTCCGTAGAAGAACTTTCTGCCCTACTGCAAATTGTCGGGGCATGTGAGTTTTATTGAATCTGGCTCGGTTTATCTCTGCTGCTCGGGAAATGTTATCTACCGCGTTGGCATGTACAGCCGAGTACTGGTCAAAATGATCTCGAATAGCATTCTGTATTGGAACAGGAGCTTCTGGCGGAATAGTGATTGCCAGATCATGAGGCGAAAGTGGCTGCGCCATCGAGTCGAGATAAAATGGTGTGTAACCAGTCGTAGCAGAAACCGTGTTGTTAATTGCAAACTCCACCAGAGGCAACTTGTCCTCCCACGAATTGGCTGAAGTATCATTGCAACAACACCTGAGGAGAAAAATACTATCTAATCAGTTATAAACCAGAGGATGGTGAATCATGCATCAAACAAAATAAAAAATACCTGAGGATGTCCTCAATGAAGGCATGGCTTCTCTCATTGCTTGCATTCGACTGTGGAT
The DNA here is from genome assembly GCA_001247695.2 of Cymbomonas tetramitiformis. NCBI lineage: Eukaryota > Viridiplantae > Chlorophyta > Pyramimonadophyceae > Pyramimonadales > Pyramimonadaceae > Cymbomonas > Cymbomonas tetramitiformis. Next base: position 51,520 of record LGRX02033200.1, on the reverse strand, counting down.
GGTGTGAAGACGTCATAGACAATCTCGTACCAGTAGATTTCCACAGTGTTTGCCAGAATGAAGAAGTAAATCTGGGGTCTCGATCTGAGATGATGTTCCTCGGAAGACCATGGAGCTTGAAGATATGCTGCATATATATTGAAGCAGTATGCTGAGCAGTCCAGGTCATGTTGAAGGGAATGAGATGACAGCGATGAGAGAATTGGCACATTACCACGAATATACTGTCGTACCCGTTAGTGGTGATAGGCAGGTCAGTAATCCAGTCAAGAGATACATCAAGCCATTTTGTCTTAGGCACACAATATCGTATATGCGACTGACCATCAGGTTTGTGTCTCCTCGTTTTCTGGCGTTGGCACACGGGACACTCCCGAATGTACTGAATGGCTGCCCTCGTCATTCCTGGCCAGTAATATCGGCTACGCAATAAACGTGAAGCATGCGATTTTTGCCTACATGACCAGAAATAGTGGCTGAGTGGCACTCATGAAGTAGAATGTGGCGAAGCTGTGTGATCTCACCGTCATCTGTAGGAACTTTGGCAGTAGGTGGAATGTAAAGCTGTCTGCCAAAAATGGTCTTGCGATAGATCAATCCCTGAATGAGCTCGAAATTGCTGACTGACTGTGATGATGTCGATGATGCCAGCTTAGATAATATAGTCTGTGCAAATGTGTCACGATCATACTGAGATATAATAATGTCGTGGAGCTGATGACCTGATGATGCAGATATAAGAGCGATAAATGTAGAATCTGTAGACGGAATGTCTGTTGAATGTGCCTCGCCGCCGTCTCTGAGACAATCAGTGAGTTCAAAGAGAGTAGGAATACGTGTAAGTGCATCTGCAACCTTATTCTTCTCGCCAGAAATGTGCTCTATTCGAAAGTTGTACTCGGAGAGCTCATCCAACCACCTCGCCTGTTTGGGGCTTAGTGTGGATTTGGACTGGAAATAAACCAGTGGTTGATGATCTGAGCGAACAATAGTCTCTGGAGAAAGAACCGGAAGCCCTCCACAATGGCAAATAGCTCGATCTCAGGAATAGGCCAGCGTCTCTATGTATCAGAAAGAGTGACGCAGTGATAGCCACATGGCTTCATACCTTTTCCTTGATCCTGTAACACTACTTGACCAACGTGTGTGCCTGATCCATCGACCTCCATAATAGATGGTAGTTTCTGATCTGGAAGCTGTAGTACTGGAGCATGGCAGATGGCACTTTTGAGATTATCAAATGCCTGCTGCTGCTCAGATTCCCAGACAAAGTCTGCATTATCCTTAAGGAGACGATTGAGCGGCTCGGCAATCTTGGAGAACTTTGGTATAAATCTCCTAAACTGGCCGACCATGCCCAAGAATGACCGAAGAGATGACTTGCCATCTTTAGCCATACGGCGTAGAGGCTGCTTACCAACGGTTGGACCATAGGACACTGGAGGCTGGATAGCCATGACTGCACGGATTCTGTCTTCGATGATTGAAAGGCCTGCCTCTGAGATATGTGGTGTCCGATAAAATCGATGGATCTGACGAACAACTCAACCTTAGAAGGCCTGATGTAGAACTGATGATCTCTGCAGCGCTGTAAGAACTGTCGAACATGCTTCACGTGGCTGTCAAAATCTGGACTGTACACTATGGTGTCATCCATGAAAATGACCAAGAACTGATCGATGAAGTCAAAGAATGCTCGATTTCCAACACGTAGAGCGGTCGCAGGAGCGTTAGTTAACCCGAAGGGCATCACTGTCCACTCGTATGAACCATATCTAGTACGTATTGCTGTCTTATGGATGTCGTCTGGATGGATGGGTATCTGATGGGAAAACTGGTTGAAATCAAATCTGCTGAACCAGCGTGCCCCCTTAATTAAGCTGTACAAGTAGGGTATCATGAGGTGGCAATGGATACGTGTCCGTTATAGTGATGTTATTAAGGGCTCGATAATCACAGCACATCCTCCACTCCCCCCCTGGCTTAGGAGCGAAAATGATTGGGCACCCATATGGTGATGATGATGGACGAAGGATACCCAGCTCGACATATTTGACGATCTGTCGTTTGAGCTCCTCCATCATAGGCACTGGAATAGTACGAACTGGCTGTGATGGTGGCTTATGCCCAGGTTCAATGTTGATGCGATGATATCCACCTTCAAACCGTTCTGGCCTATGGCCAGCTGGAAGATCCTCCTGGAAAATATCTGAAAAGTCTTCTCTGATTAGATCACGTGTTGTTGTGACCTCTGGGTCCTCCATGGTAGTGTCTGAGTCTGCAGCTGCCATTACCAATTCACCATCGACCTCTGAGAGAAAAAAGAGATAAGCTACGGCTTCTTCAGCCGACCCACTGGATCGTATACGTCGTACATTAAACACTCATATTTAATGAAACAGAGATCTGGCTCCAGCCAGCCAAATCACTAAAATCGTGACCCCCCCCGGCCAGCGCCAGCGTGCTAATGAATTCGTTCATTAGAAGGAACGCGATTCATGAGCCAGCCAGCGCCATTCGTTATCTTCCTCAGCCTTACAAACTGAAATTTTCGAGAAAACTGTGTGCTGATTTTTCGAAGTGATAAAATGGACCCAGCGAGTAGGCAACATCTTAGAGAGCTTCACACGGACATGAAGGACGGCATACTATCACAGTCTCACTACGAAGAACTGCCTGCAATTGCCTAATGCCATGTGCAATAATTAGCCTAAAGCCATGTGCACCGCGTCAAGCTATGCCAGCGTCAATTCCTTATTTTAAGATTGCCGAAAGCATGCCAGCCAGCGACGGCCTTCCTTATTTCGGACCTCTTCCTTATTTCTTTTGGTCCAGCCAGCCAAATCACTAAAATCGTGACCCCCCCCAAACGCTGGCTGATTCCTTAATAACGGTGAATTCCTTAATACTGAGTGTTTACTGTAGGTGCTTCCTCATAGTGGTGGCACTGACCAATTCCATTTCAGGAAGGTCATCTGAATCTGGAGTCTGTTCGACTCTGGACAGAACTGTACGAACACTGGAACCTGATGAGTGTTTCCGGGTGATCGTCATATTCTTGGACTAGAAGTCAATGTGTGGGTTGCTTCTTTCCAACCAATCCTGTCCCAGGATGACTGTGAAGGGTTTCATGTCAATAATATAGAAATCTTCTGTATCCTTATACTTACCCAGCGTGAATGTAGCATTGGGAAGATAGGATGTACAGGGTAATTGGCTTCCTCCAGCCAACCCCACTGAGAATGATGATGAGTCTGTTGGTGATATACCAAGCTGAGAAGCGAACTGTCTGTCGATAAATGACGATGTAGCTCCTGGATCTACCAAAATGTGAGTACTCTGTCCATATACTTTCCCTTTGTACAACAACAGCTTCTTCTGTGATTTCAGCTGTGCTGTCTGTGACTGCATCTGTGCGATGTGTTCTGAGGGAGTATCCATCTGCTGGAACTGAAGTGTCAGACTGGATAGGACTTCTTCTGAGATACTCTCAACCCGGCCACTTGCTTCAGTGGCATTTTCAGGCTGATCTATCTGGGAATCCTCATCACTGGTACCTGCCCGGTACCCGGAGACGGTTTCCCTGAGGAGCTGGAGCTGATGCTGGAGCTGGAGCTGCAACTGCTGCATTGATGCTCTGCTGATTCTGAAGCTCCTTAACCAGGGTGTTGACTGTTTTTACAAGTTTATTAGACTCATTTTTACCACCCTGATTATTCTGCTGCTGTTGCCCTCTGTTCTGATTGTACTGACGTCCAGGATTGGGAGCTGGGGGCTTGCCTTGTATGGCATTTCCATCTACTGTGCTGGTAGCGAAGCAATCCTTTTTTATGTGATTAGTACGACCACAACGCTGACAAGGCTGGGGAGGAGATGCTGCTGGTCCTTTTCCTTTTCCTTTCCCCTTGCCGTTTCCTTTGCCTTTCCCTTTACAGTAATCACCCACCCGTAAGAAAACAGAGAAATCCAGGTCAGTCAGCTTTTCTCATCGAGTTGGGTACCCCCCCTCCCCCCCCCGCCAGCGTCAGCGTCATAAGAGAACGCTATGGATAGTGGACCGCGATCTCGTGAGCCAGCCAGCGAATTCCATAACCATCCACGTGGACACCTTCCCTAGCCAGCCCGTTCTCTTAAGGTGTTCATTTTCCGAGAAAATGGACCCTGAGAGCCGTGCGCAGCTTAAAGAATTAAAGCAAGATTTTGATGACGATATTATATCTGAAACAGACTATCAGGAACTTAAACCTTTAAGACAAGTTTTGTGCAAAAAATCATGAAAACCCATCAAATATACCATATTTGTCAATTTCCCGGCAAAGTTTTCTTAGTTTAAGAAATGCCTCTCCAGCTAGGCAGCCAGCGGTCATTTTCCTTATTTCAGGCCATCTCATAAGTCGGAAAATCCAGTCAGCTTTTCTCATCGAGTTGGGTACCCCCCCCCGAAACGCTGGCTATTTCCTTAACGTCGAGTTTCCTTAAATGTGAGTGATTACTGTATTTCTCTGGAAATTCTGGTTGGCATTCTGATTCTGGTTGCCTCGATTCTGGTTGGCTCTGTCATATGGCTTATTGCCACGACCCTTGTCCTTATCTTTCCTGACTGGGCCTCCTGACTGTTCCTTCTGTCCCCTATAGTGAAGGGTTTCTGCCTGCTTCGAATGAACTACTGTAAATAATTCAAATTGAGCAGAACCTGTGTGGTCTGTGCCCACGACAGGTTATTCCTTTCATCCTCTGTCAGAAATCTGAGATGAAACTGTTTCCGGAGGTCTGACTCCATGTTACTGACGAATCTGTCCTTGATCAAGACATCATCCAAATAAACTGATGCTAATGGCTACTATCCTTAATCCAGATCCTCCCACAAGAATCTAGCGCAAATGGGCATGGCGACCTTGTATGTCGTATATAGTGGCCCGGCATATGCTTTGGGGCAATATTTATGAACCCTTTGAATTATCTATAACATTTCTTTGCTTGAAATGTCGATGGTTTGACCTTTAATCTTAGCGTGGTTTGGGTGGGTGCTTTCACAGAATTTTAATCAAAATGCTAGATCCTACCACAAGGATCTAGGGTACCGACAACTCTGGGCCTTGCTACACGAGCTCAGGGGTGGTGCGTATGATGTTGTTACCCCTCGAGAATATGACCAAAACTAATTTTGTAAGCCCTTTAATATCATACTAGCCGGATTAATCGCCGCATATGCGCATGCCATGGTGTAGTACCGTCGAAATTCAATATTTCCATCATTATCAGGGTCTGAAAATCGTATTCTAGAACCTCTAGCGGTAGTTCTAACCGTTCAAAAAATCCCTCAAAAATCCCAAGGAGACATTGAAGTCATATTAAAGTACTGAAGTGCTCACCAAGGCAAAGATCTAGCCTTAAAGCTTAAAATGGACCAAGACTCACGCCCAAAATGCGAAATTGTCCCCATATTAAGGAATGTGCATATCTCACCCATGTGACCGCGTTCGTGTGATGTGTCCAATATACATTATGCTGGAATCTGTATAGGCAGCCCTGACTGGGAGTCCCGGTGCAGGCCCCTATGACAGACCCCTAGGACCAACACTGGACCGCTGACTGATCTATAGGTTCGTGCTGTGACACACACTGTGTCACAGGTAGGCTAGTATCCGAGACCGTTGCGAGACCGTTCCGGGTATATCTAGCTTAGGGTTTATTATCTTATCACAGTTTATCCACACAGTTCGGGACCCTCTGATATCTAGTGAACTAGGATATTCCGGTAGGTTATGGGCCCACCACGCTTCCACCGCCGTCCAACCCATTGACCTCACGGGTTACAACACCGACGACTATGAAGACCTTGCCGACGGCACATTCACGGTAAAGCCACGGGCTTCAGACGTTTCGGCAAATCTCTCCTCTACACCTGCGACCCAGGCACCTAGCTCTGGTGGTGCTCTGGGTGACTGGCATGCCGGTGCTCCCCGCAGCTACGGCTGTGGAAAGCCTCCGTGGGGATTCCCTGCCCACGCTGGCTTGTGGGGAATGCCTTTTATGCTCTCCTTTATTCTCTTGATTTCTATCATGGGAGTGGGGACCGCCGCCTACACGGCGGCCAATGACGTCGGATCTGTGCAGGTATCGGGTCAGGCTGCTCCGCAGCCTGTGCTGTGCAGGGGGGACTTGTGCATCTACTCTGGTATCTCCGAGCTGGACCCCGTCACACTGGATGCGGTGCTGCACTCCCTGGGTGCTGCGGCAGTGCTACTGCCGCCTGACCCGCTGGAGGGCAGTGCTGCGGGCTGCTGCGGTGATCAATGTGGTGACGGTGCTCCTCTGACCTTTGACCCCGAGTAGTTTTATTCCTGGTTCTGGCAGTGCACCACCTTCCGGTGGTGTGCTGAGATGTGCTTTGGCCTCAACATGGTCTTCAATTGGCTTTTACTTTGACTCCTTATATCCGTTAATCTGACTTGCTGGCACCGTGCCTTTCAGTAGTTTAGCAGGACCTGTATGCCTGTATGTTTCTGCACTTGTGCCGGCTAGAGGGTTTCAATTTGTGTATCAGAATTGCACAGTTGAATTAGCAGTTAGGTTTGTCACCCTAGCTCCTACCCTAACTTATCTTAACATTCTGACTCTCCTAGACAGTCACCACCCACAGTGCTGGGGTGGTGTGCTGGAATCTGTATAGGCAGCCCTGACTGGGAGTCCCGGTGCAGGCCCCTATGACAGACCCCTAGGACCAACACTGGACCGCTGACTGATCTATAGGTTCGTGCTGTGACACACGCTGTGTCACAGGTAGGCTAGTATCCGAGACCGTTGCGAGACCGTTCCGGGTATATCTAGCTTAGGGTTTATTATCTTATCACAGTTTATCCACACAGTTCGGGACCCTCTGATATCTAGTGAACTAGGATATTCCGGTACATTATCCAAGTCGTATTTTGACCCAAACATGATTAATATACATGCATACCTTGAGATATATCATGTCTATGGTGGCAAAGGATCGATATACGATTGGCAAAAAATTATGGAATATACATCCCGCTTTTGAAGCTTTAAAAGGCTTAGCAGTTCAAAATTTGGTTGGGGCATGCTATAAATGCATTAGCTAGGAGTATATATGATGGATTCTCGTCAAACCACGCACCATACTACTTAGTATAGGTCCCATGTGGAAAGTATTTCTTGGTGTTGACTTGTAGAAAGCTCGTGGGGCGCCTAAATAAATTATTGCAAAAGTGATCCTTGTGGGAGGATCTAGAGCGTTCTAGGTCCTCCCACAAGGATCTCGGGGTAGTAGCCACTAAGGCAGCCAGTGATGTGAATGTGCGTAAGTAATATGCAAAAGTCTGGTTACCCTGCTGCAGTGCCATTAGATGCTTTTTGACAACTGACCGCTTGTGGGGATTTCCGAACTGCCTGAGGAATGTATTCCTGACATCTTCATACGTGGCATCTGGTGTTTTAGCCACGACATGAAAGTAGTGTCTGTCATTATTCTGTATGAACGTGAGGAAGACTGTGATGAGGTCCTTATCTGGTGCACCTGGATATGTAAACTGAAAATATATGTCTACTGTCTCCATCCAAACCTCCGCATCCTGTCCGACTTTGTACTCCTTCGGTGGATTCATTTTCACCTTAGGGACAATTGCGGCTGGAACTAATGCTGCGGTGGCCTGACCATCATCTGGATCTGTAAATGCAGGCGGAGGATTATCCTCCGTGTAATCCTCCTCTGGTTCCTTAGGCTCAGTCTCTGGATCTCTATACCGACTAATGTCTGTCTTCATTCTGCTGATGGCATCGAAATATCCTATCTGATCATACCGGGTCTGAGTGTCAGCATAACCCTTTAACCATGAAGGTATTTTGAATCTGCTGAAATGATCATAAGAACCCAGAATGTCAAAGTACCAGTTAGTCGGATCTCCATCTATAGCTGGTATAACTGCTGGTTCTTCTGCCATCTAAAATAAAACACCACACCAACAAAACCTTCAAAATGGATGTGTGTGTGTGTGATATATATATATATATATATATAGTGTACATGTATTATATTTGTACATTGATATAATGAGGTGAAGTATATATATGGTTCCACCTTCTTCCCCCCTCAAGGAAGTGTGAATTCCATAGGCAGTTGTCAAGTGCCCATTACCTCATTAAGCAGCATGCAATTCTCATAGGAAGCAGCTGTACAGTTATTGGGTTGTTGCCCTACAGTTATTGGGTTGTTGCCCGATATATTGGTCATGAATGTGCTGATTTCAGCATGACCAAAATGCCAAATATAGTGTGGTTCACCATTATTCAGTGGCATTTTAGGGTGTTTCGGGTTACTGTGACCCTCATCACATATATTGACCTTAGGGTGTTACATGGTATCAGTAACACCTAATTATATCAAATTTGAGCAGTATGAACATTTCCTGAAGGGATAAAGCAAAATTGCATTCATCATGTCACTATTTATCACGTGATACTTGAGATGTACGTTACACCCCCTAGTTTTTGCACGCGATTTTAGGGTGTTACAGGGTGTTACAAGTGCTCACAAATTTTTGAATATATTGTTGATAGGTAAAAAATTGGATCAGCAAAAGAAATTGGACCCGAATTTTCATTTTGTAATCTTGCGTGTGAGATTTTTACCCTTTTTCACCACTGTTTGACTTTTAAGTCAGTGTGTATGAGCACTAGGTGTATACTGTTACAATGTATACAGCTGTTACACCTCTGTAATATATCTCACCTCAATACATGAAATGGAATTTGACATTTTTCATGTTGGTATGTGAAGATATATGTATGGTCAATATTTGGTACATTGGGTTTGGCTGATTGAAACCCATGACACATAGACCAAACCCTAATGTGAATATATAGGTGTATCAACAGTTAAGTGCAGTCACTTAAGTGATAACGTGTCAGTTGATTTATTACTTACTTACTTGCTGAAAGAGTATCAAAGTGATATCTTCAGATTCCAAGTAAATCAGAACAAAGCTCGAATAATGAATCAGGGCAGTGTCTGTAATAACCTCTATCAGCTGTCAATATGATTACTGATCTGAGAGAGTTACATGCATTTGAAGTGATCAGAACTGTATCAACTGTCAGAATGCAATGTAGACGTTGGTGTTGCTCCAGCGATAGTAAAAGGTATGGACAGTGTTCAGCAGTTACCAGCTGCATTATGAACACTGTATACTGCCTTCGGGTCTGGAGATATTCTCCATCCAGCCCTTCAGCATGTGGTTTTATCCTGTTTACCATAGCTATCGCCATCACTGACATCCAACACGCACATGTGTTTGTTGGATGGTATCTACATTATCATACACGTGGTTGATATTATAGTTGATCATTTCACTTACTGAATCAGTGAATGTCAATATACATAATAGTGTCAGTGATTGTGCATTGTGCAGGTACTTGCTGATTTAGTACACTTAAGCAAATTGATAGTGATTTATCATACAAGATAATCTGTATACCACTGGACAGCATATGGCTAGTGTGATGTATATCAATTTGGTTAGTAAGTTGTAATCCTGCACTTCTCATCATGATGAATGGCGAGTTGATTGATATATTTCACAAATGGCTCCGGTGAGTATTCCATCTTTGATCAACAGTAGAACAGTTATTCCATCCCAAATCCTACGTCAGGAATAACCGAGCTAATTACTGTTGTGACAACTGTCTTTATGACCAAGATTGGCACCTTATACCAAGTGGATTTCATTTATAGCCTATACTTGCACAGCAGGTATGCTATATGGTATATTGATGCAATATCTAGTATGTGTGTAAGATGTGCATATTTACAGTGTAGCATAGTTGTATTGCTTGATCAACCCCCGGTTCCATAGGGTACAAACCTATGGTCGGTTAGGCGCGGACAGACAGTCACCAAATCGATCAACAGAACTAAATGGTGATTTCAAGATAAGTCCTTACTTTTTAATCTTGCAATACTTCCATGATACACTGTTAGTATATGCATATGTATGCCAACTGTTATCGTGATCAAGTTGGATATGCATATGTGTGCATGTATGCCAAGCATTTGTGACCAAACTGATTATTATAACAGTATGAATGGTGCACAAGTTACAGTATAATGGCAAGTTGTAGTGTGTGATAATAATGATGACTTGTGGTTAGTGGTATAAGTGTATTAACTTATCACTTACTGTCAGCATGTATTATAATAGTGGAATTGTGCTGCATGGTGTATACCATAGTAAGTGTGTGAAATGATGATGACAGTGCACACTATTATTGTACAGCATATGTGTGTATACTGATGATTGGTATACTACACATATCACTGCGCAGCATCAATGTTCATCTGATGTAAAATTGTACGTCCGACTGCAAATATTGTATGTACATCTGCGAGTATTGAACGAACATCATGATTGCATGCTATGTGCGCGCGCAACACATATTGTATGGCGCGCTGCATGTAGATGCATCACGAATCATGCGCCCTCAAATTGCGCGTTCTCTGCATAAGATGAAACCATAGCAGGTGCGCATCGCACTGACAAGCTAAATCATCGTACGTGCATGTCGATGAGCGATTCGTGCGAATCATTTGCAAATAACGAAATTATCATATGCGTGCGCTGCACTGAACGATTCGTGCGGATTATTAGCAAACATCGCTGTCGCCGGTGCATGTCGCATGGTATGAATGCGATCGCGCGTATAACGAAACCCCGTGCGTCCTGCCGCAGTTGATGCGAATCATACATACTGATGATTATTTTTCGCTCGCGCGTCCGTATCTCGCATACCGTACCAACCCTGCGAAATGTTGACAGCATGTATGTGCGATCCGTACGCTGTGCGCACACCTTGTCGCTGCTTATTTGCTGACGATGTTACTGCGAATGATATTAGCTGCGAATGCGTTCGCGATGATGATTTATCGCGCACTCCGTATCTCCGTTTGCTGACGATGTTGCAGCGAATGCTGTTATTCGCTTGTAGATATTCGATATATTAGTATATGTGCGAGCTCTGTCGCCGGTATGTATGCGCGAAACCTGTCACACACACAATATACAAATCTATATACAATATATCGTCTGCTGCACACACTCTTATGTCCTCGTTCTATGCCTGAGACGGAGAATAACCACTGTCAAGGTTGTATATCAACCTTAAAGACTATGCGGCTGCTATTGAACTGTAGCAACACGCAATGATATTTGGTGGGGTATGAGTGCAGTCTCTGGTGTCCAGAAGTGTCTGCTTGAGCGCAATGCTCCTCATATACCTCAATGCCCTCACGCTTCATAATAAGCGTTACCGCCATCGGGTTGTGAACCCGAGAGCATTGGGTGAACTAACAGTATCGGCTGGTCGAATTAGCCTGTTGATACTCGCATGGTGTTCAGTTCATGCTTGAAGCGAAGACGCGTCCTCTCAGAACAGTTTGTTCTTCAAGAACTTGTCTTGCTTCGCCATCGAGATGCCGTACCCGGCCTCTCGATGATAGATGTCACTCATGGTGAGCGGATGACAGACATTATGACTGTACATGTCATAGTCGACCGTACTGACAATACTCGACGACTGTATGTCATTATAACATATGACATGGCATGACATGACATGACATGGTATGACATGGTATGACATGGTATGACACGTATGATACATATGTCATCGGTCATATCCCTGATAATCGTCCTCAAATCCGCAAGCTCATCGGGCGCACCGGAGCCATCGCCGGTCTTCTCCATGAAATGCGTGCCGTGAGAATACCGGTGTGCGGACGCCGTGGCGGTGCCCGCCCGCACGTGCTCGGCGTAGCATTCACGCACCCATTGCTGAATCGTGAGGAGGTCATGAGCGGCTCGTTGATCGTGGAGAAGTAACCGGGACACCACCGGCTGGTAGAAGGTGGTGTCGAGCGCCTTGATGAACAACGCCTTCACGTCCTCGTCCAGGAGCGTGGCCCGCGCCCTCACAGCCTTCAGAGCGGCGTTGAAGTCTCCGATTTTGTCATGCGGGTCCACGCCCGCAGAGATGCGGAGGCCCAACATGTCCGCTTGACCCTGAAAGGGGTCACCCGCTGGAATCATCCGGCGGGCGAACTCGAGAAGAACGCGCTTACCGTCAGCCGGGAAGCTGGTGTGTGACGAATCCATCCAGTCCGCCGCGGGCGACATGGGGTCGACCATCAGCTCGAGCGTGGAGTACAACAAATTGTTGGCCTCCACGCGAATGGCCAGGTAGGGTCGCGTTGTCGAGCACGAAAAGCGGAGGAAACCCAAGGTCCTCGGTCACGAAGGCCGTCTGCAGTGCGGAGACCATCTTCGCGAAGAGTGCCGACTGCTGGAATTGTCGCACCGCTTACTTTTGTGACTCTTCCCGTAGTAGTGTTTATGACTGTCACCCGAACCAGAACCCTAACTGTTTATGGCCATATAACGGGTTAACTTATCAACTTCATTACATTCTGAGAAAACTATCACTGATGAGTGAATATATCCCGGGTCTTAGGGGTATATCCAACAGGTTTGGACCCACGCACTCGTTTTTTAGACACTGCGAATTTTAGCCATGTCTGGCTAAACAGCGACGCTTGAGATGGAGTGAGGGGCTCCACTAGAGGCGCGGCGGAGCGGTATGGCCTAGCTGATGTCTGGTTGATTGGATTTACGGGAAGCTTGTGCACGAGGCGGACTTCATTTTCCTCGCTACGCGTTGGTTGACGTTGGAAATTTTGGTCGGATCCGACGCCGCTTTCCTTGGCCGCGTCACTCTGCATCCACATGCACGTGGGAGAGATTTTTACGCCACAGCTTTACGACAACCGCATTACGACTTTTGGCCGCCGCTCCTTCCGCACCTCGTCCCATTTTCCCTCACTTCCTCTCTACAGTCTCTTTTATCATGGTTGCGACTAGATTGACTTCGAGTATGGCGTCACGCCGACGTTCTCTAGCGACGATTTTCGACTCTGCTGCCGCACGTAATTCCGTCACGCCGGAAGCCTTTGAGCTGCTGGAGTCCCTGCACAAACACGGGGTCACTGGGCCAGTTAGCCGAGCCTCTCTGCCCGGCATCTTCCTCAGCGGTCTGACACCTGAGCTGCATGCGAGAGTGCACAAGGAGCTGCTAGGCAAAGTGGACTTCCATCAGGCGACAGGACCAGCCGGGTGGGAAGCGGAGCTGCTTCGCAAATATGTGGAGCAGGCAACACTGGAGGAGCGTCGGGACCCGACAGGACTGAAGGCAACCAGGGACCAGTCCCCCTTCCCAATGGCTGCGCTGTTTGAGTGCCTGGACGAGCACATGGAGCAGTGTTACGCCTTGCCGACAGCACCAGCAGAGGTGGAAGGCAGGCAGCTACCTGGATCGTCCACCTATACTGGCTGTAGGAAGTGCAAGTCCAAGGAGCACCTGGCAAAGGACTGTCCGCAGCAGCACGACCAGCAGAAGAGGGTTGCGTGGGTGAAGTGCATTTGGGAAGAAGCTTTCGAGACCCTCGAGAACGCAGGTGCAAGCGAGGAGCTTATGGGGGACACGTTAGCAGTCATCGCGCATGAGAGGGGTTCAGATTTTGGCGAGGGAGAGGCCGCGGGGGCCAGTTCCTCTCCCGGTCGCAAGGCATAGGTCCCGGAGCCAGCAGGGGGAGCACTCCGCCCCTTGCTGAGGCTGACAGGAGCGGGACCAGACCCGTGGAGGAGGGGTCTGCGAGGGGACGGCACAGCCAGCCCTACCGGTGGAACACCCACTTCAGGGAAGATCACCGGATGAGGTATGGTCCGGGACCGGCCCAGAAGGCGACTGAGAAGATGAAGCGAGCGGTGAGGTGGCTGAAGAGATCCCATCCGGTCACGGTGGTGGCTCCGAGCGAGGCTGAACCAGAGGTACCACCAGCACAAGCATCCACCCCTACAGAGGTACAGATCAGATTCCCCCTGTTTGGGCGAGGGAGCCAGGGGCACCCTTGTATCAAAGGTGTGTACCAACGTGCGTTGCAGCCATCAGGCGCTAGACGGGTAAGGTTCAGAGAGGAGGCGACGCCCCGGCAACTCTTCGGACGCGCGCTAAGACGACGACTAGACCGCGCCAAACCGCCGCCACTGTCGCGAGCACAACAGCGAGTGCAACGTGACAGACCAGCAGCGTGGGAAGCAGCCAGGACACTGACGCGCAGGCGGCGGGAAGCAGAGGTGCATCAGCACAGGGTCAGGAGTGCTATATATGGTACGGGTAAAGGGCCGCATAGAGCACCTGAGGAAGATGGTGAAGGCGAGCAGGGAAACGGCAGCCGCCAGGCCAGCACCCTGGCCAGATGACCCAGTGCCGGAGGACTCCATCACCAGATCTGCCCGCTGGACCGCCCTGATAGCGGAGGCCGGCACTTACCACCTACCTGACGACAACTCCGACGAAGAACTGAACCCGCAGGAAGTGGAGCCAGGTTTGCACAAACTGGCCAGCATCAGGCCTGATATAGGCGTAGACGCGGGGGCGGGACGCTGGGGAGAATGGCTGGACGAGCACGTGCTAGCAGCCATGGACGCGTCAGGGCCCACACTCATGATTTTCTGGGCATGGATTGGTAAGGTGCGAGTGAAGGTTCTCATCGATACTGGGGCCTCCTCCAGTTTCACATCCTTAGAGACTGCGAAGAAGCTCAAGCTTCAACCATCAGTCCATGAGAAACCAATGCGAGTGCAGGTTGCAGATGGCACAGTCTACGACGCCAACTCTTGCATTCGACCCAAGCTCACGGCGGAGACGCGGAAAGGAAGTTATGCCAAGCAGGTGACTCTGCGAGTGATGCCCTTATCCTTGGGTGTGGACGTGGTGCTGGGGGGTGACTGGTTACGAGCACAGCGGCGGATCACCTTTGACTATGCACAGTATGGGAGTGTGCGGTTTGGCCATGGGTCACAGAAGGTAGTCATTGCGGGGTGCAATCCGGGGTCCTCGAACTCGGAGAGGGGCCAGGCTATGAGCCTAGTGGAGGCTCAGCTAATCATCACCAATCAAGCTAGGAAGGACTTGCGAGCACTGAAGAACAGCGGGCAGGAGGCCTACATCATGTACTTGGCGCCTGACGGGACCTTCAAGACGGAAGCCTCCGACGACCCCAACTCTCCCTTGGAAGCAGCTGCTGCCTTGTCAGAGACCTCCTCCTCTTCATCATCGGAGTGTGACGTCGCCAGCCTAAGGGGGGGGAGGAGACCTCATGCGAGGAATACGGGGACAGCGATGGCACGGAAGCAAGCATGGCAACTCTGGCTTCGGACACTAGCTCCTCAGACTCGGAGGATCTCGACGCGGACGACGCAGCTCAGGAGCTAGTCTGCGCGGTGCGCCCGGTAACGTGCCCCACTTCTGCCACTCCGGCATTGCTGGACTGGGGACCATACCCCGTACGAGCTCGATGGGAGGCTTTTCAGATGTTGCCCCGAGAGCGCAGGGAAAATGCTGCGCAAGATCACGCAGAAGGGTTGGAGCCTGATTGGGAGAGTGAGGCTCACCAACTGTGGAGGACAGCGCAGGCGTTGCGGGAACATAATAGCGGTGCTCCATCGAGGAGAAAAGGGCGTAGACGGCGCGTGCTGGAAACTGCAGCTCCAGTGGTGACGGCGGCTGAGCAGATGCGGAGCGGTGGTGAGGACAACGAGGCCGAGCAGCGGAGCCGTGGTGAGGACGATCATGAGGCCGAGCAGCGGGGCAGCGGTGAAGCCAAGCTCAAGCAGACCCCAGCACAAGCGACCCCTCCCGACGAGGAAGACGCTGAGGAAGTCCCACAATGGATATGGGACGAGCTGGCGGAGCTAAAGAAGGCGTATGTGGACGTGGTGGGCATGGAGCTCCCCAAGGGCGTCGTGGACCGCGACCACAAATCGCCGCTGCGCGTGGACCCCGAGTACCGTGATGGCGCACGACACAAGAGGTGCTACAAGCTGTCCATGGAGGAGTTGCGACAGCTTCGTGGACAACTGGACGAGCTCTTGGCGAAGGGTTACATCCGCCCCTCGTCCTCACCTTGGGGCAGTCCGGTCTTGATGGTACCCAAGCCCTCGAATCCTAAGGAGCTACGGCTAGTAATTGATTACCGTCAGATCAATGAAATCACCGTAAAGGACCGTTATCCTCTTCCCGATGTACAGTCTCTCATTGATGATCTGCAGGGAGCGACTATCTTCTCCACCGCGGACGCTCTGTTGGGATTCTGGCAGGTGCCCATGGAGGAGGACGCAATCGAGAAGACTGCGATGACCACGCCGTTCGGAGCTTATGAGTGGCTGGTTATGCCCATGGGGTTGTCGAACAGTCCTTCTTGCTGGTAGCGTATGATGCAGAGCTACCTAGGACACCTCCCATTCGTAAGGGTGTTCGTGGACGATATCATGATCTTCAGTAAGAATCCAACTGAACACCTCGGTCATTTGAAGCAGCAGGTGCTGGAGGTCTGTCGTCAGAACAAAGTCCGGCTGAAGGAATCGACGCTGCGGTGCTTCAAGCGCTCTGTACGGTTCCTCGGGCATGTCATTGATCGTGAAGGATGCCGACCCCAGCAGGACAAGATCGCAGCAGTAAGGGATTGGCCCAAGCTGGAAACTGTCAAACATGTGCGACAGTTCCTGGGTCTGGCCGGTTTCTACCGCCGGTACATCCAGGGGTTCTCCGATCTAGCTCACCCATTGACCAAGCTGACGAAGAACTTAGTGCCCTGGGAGTGGGGCCCAGAGCAGGAGCGGGCGTTCGAACGGTTGAAGACCGTGCTGACCACAGCCCCTACGTTGATCCTTCCAGATCAGAAGGCAGCTCATGATGGCACCAGCCCATTCGTCGTACAGACGGACGCTAGTGCGGTGGCACTGGCTGGGGTACTGATGCAGGACCTGGGGAAGGGCCTGCAGCCGATCGCCTTCGAGAGCAAGCAGTTCTCATCAGCGGAACAAAATTACCATGCAGGGGAACGGGAGTTAGCAGCGATTCACCACTGCACGACTCAAACGTGGAGGCATTACCTTATCTTCACGGAGTTCCGACTCATGGGAGACCATGCGCCGCTGAAGTGGCTCTTCGCTCCAGGCCGGGAACTCAGCAGGCGACAAGCGAGGTGGTACGAGGACCTGGTGGAGGTGGGCGTGCATGCGATGGAGCACGTGCCAGGGCGCACGCTGGTGGTGCCGGACGCGGCCTCTCGCCGCCCAGACTATGTGCAAACCTCAGCAAGAGAAGGGCTCAAGGAGGCAGGATACGTGGACCTGAGTACCGACCAGCCAGTGTCAGCTGAGGACGGAAGGCGAGTAGCAGGTGCCAAAGGGAAACCAGCGGAAGTAACCAACGAAGGCCAAGGCGGCTGAGGTGAATGCAGCGGTGAAAGAGAAGAAGGTGGAGAAGGAGGACCCTAGCTCTCCCTTGGATGCGGGGTTCAGCTCATCAGATGAGGAGGACGAGGAACACCCACCAGTGAGCCCTCCAGTGATGACAGGGAAGCTGACGCAGCTCAATGGACTGTGGTGGGCGGAGACCCCCGACCTCTGGCGCGACGCTATGGACACAGTAAGCCATATATCGGTGATATTGGGATCAGTCGATATAATATTTTTTTACGACATATCATATATCAATATCGGACGACAAGTTTCGGGTCGTTATCAATACCCGTCGACAAATTTGGCGTGGATATCAATACTACTGTGGTCACACTATTGAACTTAATACCCCGCAACGCCATCAATAGTTTAATAAAATCAATAGGGAATTCATGCCTCAAGGACATTAATTATTATTATTATTATTCATTGTTTGTTGACCTTGAAGCTATATATATATATATCGACTATTTGTTATTGACTATTGCATGCATACGTCCGAACCCCATTAATTATTATTTCTACTATCACATTATTGTTACTGTACACCGCACTTCAGTATTTAGGGTTTTAATCAAGGCACTTACTGTACAGTAATCGGTTTGGGCTTTGGGGATAGATCATCGATTGATTTCGATATATTATGTTACTTCAAGAAAAGACAGGAATATACATACGTAAACATACATATTGGCTCTGGCAATACTTTACAACGAATACATTGCTCTATCAAGTTATTTTACTAAGCGCTTGCATCACGAGACGAAGGACCTGCTTCCTCACTAGCTAGATCCTCAACACCAGATTTGATGGGTGGCTGACTAGCACTCTTCGTGGCCTTGCCAGTCCTTTTGGCCTTCAGGATAGCGCGCAGGTTGGCCAAAATTGTGGAGTGAAAGTCCAACGGAACCGAACCCACAGGATCCCCAACATCAAGCTCCCAGCAATACACGAACTCGTCGTTGAAAAAGTCACACCAAGCCTGAACCGGCTTTCTACCTGCGTCCAGGGGTTGGCCAGGTTGCCTTAGCGAGCGCTCGTGAGAGGACTCGTGACCAGCGGGCAGTGGAAGAGCGGGTGCTGGGGGAAGCCGAAGGTAGCACTCATTATATAATTTCCGAACTATTCACTGTTTATTGTTGTTCGCACGATCAATGAGCAGGATATTTATTTAACTACTATCGATTTGTTGGACAGTTGTCATCACTAGGAGTTAATTAGTTTTTATCAATTGTCGTCCGATGAAAGAAAAATCAACGATTAATTTGATAAAAGGAAGTTCGATAGTGTAACCACAGTAGTCGACAAGCTTTGACCTGGTATCAATACTCTTCGATATGTGAGCTCCGATTCTTGATATCGATATCGCGGAAAGGACGAATTCAGTGCGGACTACCCAAATGCGAACCGGCAATTTGACTTTGATGGATTTTTATTTGAGGGATCGGTGATACTCCCGTGGTTCCCAACACCTCAAATGCTGACTTCAACAAGAACCTAGAGCTTCATGTTGCGCTAGCTAGTAGGAAACGGGTACGACATGTTCACCTAGGAGGTTAACAGGCCTACTAACGGCGTACGCATGTTCGGTGTGATTACCAACACAGTTTTCACGTTCAAGCTCGTGTTGTACAAAATGCTTGAAGACTACGTTGGCTTGAGCGACGCGGCGAGACGATTCGGAGCTAATTCGTACATGGGTTGCTTGAAGTGCTGGATATGGGGTACCGAGAAGTCTAAATCCAGTCTAACGATAATCATATATTCCTCACTCCACCAAGGAAAGCAACCAGGTAAACACGCAAAAAACCCTACCTTCGTTTGTCCCCTTTTTCTTTTCGGCTGTACGTACGGAGTATGTGTGCCCGCCCTGTGGACACCCCACGGACAGCTCGTGGGTTTTCCGCTTACATTATGTGGGAAAGAACACCCTGTCCAGGCGTGTAGACTCCGGCGTCCACACGCACGGACGACGTATCCCAGCGTGTTCCGTACGCATGATTCGCCGTCTTAGTGTGTTGTGTGGAATTGTCCCGCCGGCATTGAGCAGGTGAACCAATCCCTCTTCGCACCAACAACAAAGTCCGCGAAACCCAACAACTTCACGCCAAGATGATCAGAAAGGAACGAGTGAGCAAGCAAGTCATCGAGTAATTCATGAAGAATAGCGGAGTCAAGGCACCATGCCCCATGTCATTAATTCCTGATTTTGACGTTGTACGGGACTACCTTCTCGACTTGATGCATATCTTGTACAACCTGATTCACGGGGTCCACTGCGTGATTTTTGGTGATGGTTGGGGACCGACCACACGCAACCATGCGCGAAAGATGAAGGTCCGTCGATCGTGGGTTATTGCACCCCCAGCCAGAAATGCAAACGATCGAAGATCTGCTGCAATGCGTCTCGCGGGTAAGATTGTACAACACGGCTTCTTCCCAGACTGCTTCCGGCAGCTGCCGCCACATATTTTACTTTTTACGCGACGGTGCACCGGTGACGCGTGCGGCGGGATGCTGCGTATACGGCGGTCGTAATAAAACAAAAACGGTGGCGGTGTTTGCACGCAGTATACATTTAAACCCCGGCAAGCACCCAACGCCCAAGACCAATCGACGTTGGTGGCCGCACGTGTACTCCGTATTTGGTTTTTGGCAACCCCTCACGTAAATGCCCGCGCTGATGCAGTGCTCGCGGTGCCCACGCCAATCTTGAAGTTGGCACGCCGAACTGCGATGCTCCACGGGGTTTTACCCTTTACAAAGTTAAAACTTAATGCGCGGCATCGCCGAGAGATAGCACATGACGACGTATCCAAACACACTTCCATCTCGGGTCGAACGAGGGGTCGTTGGTCGACAGGGGTGCACCGATCAATATTCGGTACATGGCCGGCGTAGTCCCTGAACTGTCTGAGGTACGCGCACGAGCACGACTGTCCGTGGGACGCGCAAACCTGCAGCCTAACCGCCCGTTACGTACTCGGCACCCACACTTGATACACAGCGCCGCATCCACGCGGTTCGATGACGACTCGCAATTGCGCCACCCAGAAAACCCCCGCCCATGTCATGTCATACCATTTAAAACCGTGTGTCCACTACCCGGCCTTGGGTACATCACGATGTACCCAACGTATGCAGATTTTCCCGTGTCATTTGTGCACCGACCGCTTGGGCAAATGTCTTGACAATACCCTAAACCGATCCCTCATAAGCGGATGCGCGCATGCCGGCTATTTGATCACGTGTACTCAAACGCCGGCTACCGCCGTATGCCGCCGGAAAGAAAATGAAAAGTCGATATTTTTGGGTACATCCCTTGGGTACATCGATGGGGATGCCTCATATGTGCTCCTTAAACAATAGCATCGCCAAATCTAACGTTCGTGCATCATGTAGTACCCTAAAAAGCAAGTGTCATTCATTGGGTGGGCGTTTCCGCCAAAAGTTTCAGCTTCAAACGTCATGTCGTTCGACGTGTTCTTAGAATTTACCGAAAAAGGGCCGATTATACCGCAATGACTGGAATTTTGCTTATACTACCTGCCTCCTCGACGGCCCTTTGAAAATTTGAGGACCCATGTTGTCAAGTTCTCGATCTGCTCTTTCCGTAGTGTCTTATCAAAATTTTCATCCGACACACCACTGAGGATTTCTGTTAATAAAGTGTTAAAAAGTGTTAATTAAGTGTTAAAAAGTGTTAACGGGTAGGAACTGTTAATAGTGGTGGTATAAATCCCGATGGTAAATAATGATTGGCTTGGGAAAAAGTTAAGGAATTATATAATTCATGTTAACAGAATGTTAACAGAATGTTAACAGAATGTTAATTTAACACAATTTTAACAGAATGTTAACACTTAATCGGAGGGGTGCCGGAGGGAGTTGAAATAGGCCCCCCCCTCGCGAGATCGTTACACATGTAAGGAATATTAACAGAAAATTAACACTTTTAATAGGAATCATACACGTGGCACTCGGATTAACAGTTTTACCGGATACTAACACTTGGCTGACTGTAAACGGTCATAAATTAACAGATTTGACCGGATCGTCCACGTGTCATGACTATTAACACTAGCACCACTAGATATTAACAGAAATTCCAGATTGTTCCACGTGGCATGTCTATTAACACTAGCACCACTAGCTATTAACCGAGGTCGCCTTGATCCTCAAAATGTCGGTTAAAGCAGCCGGTATCTCGTACATTGCCCCTATGAAATGTTGAGTTTGCCGAGTTCGGAACGTCACGAGTGGATATGCTATCAAGTCAAAATTAGCCCTGCGATATATTGGCACCCTGGGGAGGGTCTTAAGATAATATATTTTCATGTATTAATGACACAGTAATGAATTTAGTCATTGAAACACACCGCGCAGCTTGGGTACATCGCTATGTACCCAGACCCTCCTGGGTACATCCCCATGTACCACCGGGTAGTGGACACGTGTTGGTCTACAATTCGTCCTTGCACAATCGCACGAGGGACGTGAACGACCATCTTAGAAACGAAGAGACGCATCCAGCGCCGGCAAGCGGCAAGCGGCGCAACGAGTCCCGCGTCGTCCTGATCGTCAACGATCACGATCCGGATGATCATCTGGTGCTGTTGGATAACGTTTTGCGACACACCCACGTGGAGTGGAACGTGCAATACGTTCAACTGAGCGAGGCGCCCTACACGGCGAAAGCGTTTCGTCAACGTGTGCGCCGAAGCGGGCGTCGACTGTTTATGTCGCACCGCCCGCCGGTGCACGCGATCGCCAATAACAAGTGGGTGCTGTACGACGCGGCCATGAAATCGGCGGATTTTTGGAGGTCCGTTCGAGGCCGTCGTATTCTGCTCACGCAGCCAGACGCGGTGCTCTGCGGCACCAACCTGGACGACTTCCTAGCGTACGATTACGTCGGCGCCCCGTGGTCTGATCGGCCATACGGCTATCTGACCATAGGCAACGGCGGATTATCCCTTCGAAATCGCGATACGATGGTGTGGTGTTGCGAAAATCACAACAAAGCCCAAAACGATAACGAAGACGTCTTCTTTGCGAGCTGCGTGCGTGGCGGCGCACGGAATGTTACCGAGTTTCGAAGTAGCCAAAACGTTCGCCATGGAAAGCGTGTATTCCGATGAGCCGTTCGGGATGCACAAGGTAGTTTGGGATTGGTTGGAACCGAGCCTCCCGAAAAATCGCTCGGACATCATGCGATCCGTATGCCTTACTTGTCCAGACGTGAAGCAACCCTATTTTTTCAACGTATTACACTTCAATCGCGACGTGGACGCCCCCCCTTAAGCTGACGGAACCTGCCCGGGTAGCTTTTGTGAACGCCAGCGCGCACGCGTACGATCGGTAGATAGCATTTGGCGCAACCTGGCCATCGGAATAATTGGCGCCTAACGTGCACGCTCGTTTAACCGTAAAACCCTTGCTAAGCAAGCATTTTATTTATGGTCAAATGCAATCGTCACCTCCCCTATCACCATCTAAATTTGTTTACGTACGCGCTCGCGCTGCTGATGAAGTGGGTCTGTACAGGTTGGAACGTCCGGAAGGGGCGTCCGCGACGCGTTGATGGGCCAACGCATCGCCCAAAATTTCTTGTCATTTATTATGCCACCCCCTTACGAGGCTTTAAAAATAATCTCTCGATGCGTCAACATTGTGTCCGTATATATATATATATATATATATGCGTGCAAACCGTGTTAAACGCTGGCGTAGCGCCGCTAGATATAATGTTACACATTGACGACGTGCGCGGCATGTGCAGCGAGTCCATGCTACACAGCCAGCCGTCCGGCAACGGAACGCGCGAGGACGACGCGATGTCCAGCGGCCTGTTACGCAACGTGAGACCAAGCGTCAACGAGCGCAGCCACCGCCCGCGTACAGGCGACGGGGGCGGCGTCTCCCTAGATATGTTTTTAGCGAACGACGATTTGGACGAGGTGGAGCACGTTCGGGCCCCCGGCGATTTGCCGCCGTACAGTGCCGCGTTGCGCACGGAATTGCACGCGATCGAACGATGCGTCGCCTGCATTTACGCGCAGCAAGCCGGTCCTGCCGAAGCGGCTGCAGGCGTCGACCAGCGCGAGCAACGAGCCGTTTTCGACGAAATGTTAGCGCTGATAAACGACAACTACCAGCGCGGCACCTCCAATCATCAGCTGGTGGACATGGTGCACGCCTTTTACGAGCGGGAGATCAAACCCGTACTGGGATTGCGGCGACTGGGACAAACCGGCCATATGGAATCACATACTCTATCACATGGGCGACGATCAAATACAAAGCACGGAAATTCGATCCGCGCTGCTGATGCAGATGCAAGCGTTGCGGGAGGTCACATGGATCAAGCGCTCCAGCTGCCCCCGCGTGGCAACACACTATTCGATGAAAATGACATTATCATATGGCATTTTTGGATTTATATATATTTCATAAAAATCAGGGTTTAGTGATATTTATGCGCGAAATAGGGATACATAAAGGCAACACGGTAGAAAAGTGCAGTATGCGTACAATGAAAACACCGAAATATGCATACATGTATCATTCTTTATTCAAATGTTTACGAGTAGAGTACTTTTCACCCTATACCGTCGAGGCATGACTGATACTATCAGTCAGGGCGGTCGACAAATCCTACTATTTTATTCATCATTCTCATCTGCCTCATCTTCATCTAAGTCTTCTTCCTCAGATTCGGCAGTGGCTGCTTCCTTCCCCTTCGCCGTCGGTTCGCTCTTCGATTTGGGCTTCAACTCGGCATGCTGATCGGGCTCGGCGTCGAAATTGATCAGCCGTTGCTGCGCAGAGCTGACCATGTACTGGTCGTGGTCGAAGCCGATCGCGTTCATACCACACCTCATGGCGGCCATGGACGTCGAGCCGACGCCGCAGCAAGCGTCGAGAATCCAGTTGAGTGGATGGCCGTTCTCATCCTTCTTGCCCGGATTGTCACCGAGCATGTGGCACTGGATCAGCTCAATCAACAGAGCTTGGGGTTTCTGATGGTTATTCACGACTTTGCCGTCGCGTTTGAACATCTGGTGCACAACCGGGAAGCCGCGCAAAAGTGACGACGCGCGGCTCACACGTTCACCTTCCCCAAAATCAAAGTTGAACATCCACTCCGGCTTTTTAGAAGACTCCCCCTGGGCATCGCTCTTTACATGGTACCCCAGGACGCCACATTCAACGTCATTGTAGCGTACGGTCTTGTTGGGGTTCATGTTCACGTTCCCCTTGTGCCAGAAGAACCGCTCCGCGCGGCCGGAGCAGTAATTGTCAATCACCTCCAGGAAATCGTTTTGTTGGACGAAACCGCAAAAGATAGCGACTGTCCATGCCGGGGCGGTGGTCTTGGCGTTGAAAGACTCCAGGAACGGTTGCACCTCCTCCTTGGTCATCGCGTCGGGAGTCTTCTCCTTGTCAAGGGCGTAATTGCAGTCGATGATCGTCCCCGTGAAGGGCAGCCTCGGGACGTCCTTCATATCGTTCATGCTGCCCTTGACGATCTTCCAACGAGGGAACATCGGCACGTTCGTCTCATGTGTGGGCTCGTCGTCCTCAAGGCCTGCCTCTCCTGGAACCTTAGGCTCCGGCCCCTCGGTCCGCGCCTCCCGATAGAGTTTGATGTCGACTTTCACCTCGATCTGTTGCAAGCCTTGGATGTGCGCCGCGCGTGGCGCCTGCGCTTCTTTGAGATTCGCCCGCGCGTTCTCGACGTAATTCAAGATCGCGTGCGGAACTTCCCCAGACCCCCCCGGCGCGCTCCCCCCTGAGTTGAAGGTAAGCAGCCGATCAACGACTCGATTTTCTCTTGGGAGCTCCAGTAGGGGGTGAACTCGGCCTTGAATTCGTCCCAGGTTTGCAATCCCGCCGCGGACACCAAGTGCTTCTGCACCATGCGTTCCTTCTTGAACTGGCTTATCATCTGGCCCCCCTCTTTTACTGACAACTCCTTGTTGATAATCTGGCGCAGATACGTGTCCACCTTGTCGAACTCCGCCTCCCCCGCCAAGCCGCCCAAGTTAATCCAGAACGTCATACCCATGGATTTGGCATTGTGGAGAAACTGAGCTTCTTCCACCAAAATGCCTGCCCCTCTAGACGAGCCCGCTCCGTGGTCCCCGCCTCCTCGTTGCACCTCGTCTTCCATCTGTAAGTAAAAAACATTTTTAGCATGTCTTAAAATATAGAAAAGGATGCTTTGGGAGGGAGAACACTGTTTGAAGCAGAAGTAAAAAGTAATTTACCTGTCGGTTGGAGGTGCCCTTTTTGCCAGCTTTCTTGGCGGGTCCCTTAGCGGGCGAAGATGAGGCCTTGCGCTTTTTGGTCTTCGAAGCCAAAGGGTTTTTCATGCCCTTCAGGTCAAACCTTCTGTAAGCCTCCATGATGCTAACGCAGAGGTCCCACGTCTGCGGCCGGAAATTGGCAATTGTCCAGTGCATGAAGTAGTGGTTGATTTGCGTGCCGCCGAACACAGAATGCTTGGACATCGCTACTTCCTTCACATGCGTCTCCATCGACTGGTTCAAGTGAGACATTACGGGGTACCAACTTGTGACCCGATCGAGGTGAGCGTTGATGTCATCGTCCAGCGTCTTCACCGTCACCTCTACCTCAGGGAGGGTCTCAGGGTCTCCCTCGCGCTCAGACGTCTCCACATCCTCGATGTACTGGAATCCCTTGGGATATTTCTCGGGATCCGGGACTGAAAATCCATGCTCTGATTCGAACTCCGCCATTTTTTGCACCAGCCCTCCGACCTCGTAATACCCAGGTTGATAAGAGGTACCCCGTTCGGTGTCCTCGGGGACGCTGGCGACGAACTCGGAGATCAACGCTTCTCGGTAAACCTTGTACACGACCCCATGCTTTTCGAAAAGGGTCGAACGAAGCCCTTGCATGAACTGAGTGTTGTCTTTGCCTTTCGTCTTCTGGTCGATTTGGTTCTGCATCTCGCCTAAGAACCGAATCATGTCAGGCGTGAGACCGATGTAGATCTTGCTCTCGAAGAACGCGAAGGCTATCTCCAACGGGATTTCCTCGTGACACTCGTCGGTGGCTTGATAACAGTGCTGGTGCCCAAAAACCTTGCCTCTGTATTCTCCCTTCAGAGCTTTTTTCAGGGAGAATTCGGCACGGGTTTTGACATCGTCGATCGCAACAAGACCCGCATTGAAAGGGGCCCACGGGTTCTCCTTCCTGCTGGACTTGATCTCGTTCACCCAGCCCCTCTCTTGATCCCGGCAGGCCTCGTACCCCGTCGCGTGGTACAGGCATTCAATGGGGAGACGAAACACACTCCCTTGCTCCGCCGCCTCGTCGGTCGACATGGGATTCGGCCACCGGTGCTCCATCTCGATTTGCCTGCACAGCTCTGCTTTCTCCTCATATTCCATCTTTGCTGCATGCTCCACTTTCAGCTTAGCGTGCCACCCATGTGCAGCCACCTCGGCTGCCTTCCTTGCCTCAGATGGGGTGGCCACTTGAGACATATCCACATTAGCGCCCGCTCCAGTATACGTTCTGGAGCCACTAGGTCCTTGAAGGGCGCGTTCGGCAGCACGCTGCACATCCGTTCTCCTGGCAGCCTGGGACAAGACGAAACTGTTCATTAGCTAATGAACGCCTTCCGCCCCGGTCAGGGCTCAGGGCGCGCGTTTCGAGGCGAAAGCGTTCATTAGCTAATGAACGCCTTCCGCCCCGGTCAGGGCTCAGGGCGCGCGTTTCGAGGCGGAAAGCGTTCATTAGCTAATGAACGCCTTCCGCCCCGGTCCAGGCTCAGGGCGCGCGTTTCGAGGCCGAAAGCGTTCATTAGCTAATGAACGCTTTCCGCCCCGGTCCAGGCTCAGGGCGCGCGTTTCGAGGCGAAAAGCGTTCATTAGCTAATGAACGCCTTCCGCCCCGGTCCAGGCTCAGGGCTTGAAAGGGACGTACCGTAGGCTGTACAACAGGTATCTCGCCACCAAGTCCGAGGTCATCAATCACTGGCGCTGGCCTCCTGCTTTGCCAGAAAGGAGCTGTAATCGACGCTTTCCACGCCGTGTTTACATAGCTCGCTAGATAGAATTCCTTGCTTTTTTCCTTCTTGTTCTGCCCTACTTTTCAAACTTTGAAAAGCCGAAAGCCGATTCGTGTGCTTTGGAAGGCTCAAGGTTTCCTCAAAGTTTGCGCTGTCCAGTTCGATTACAGTAAGCTTCTTGTTCCTAAATGCGACGAAATACATAATTGGAGTCTGGTTTTCAATTATATTATACGCTACGCGTTTTTCAGGAAGGAGGCTACCCTCGACTACAGTCGAAGAGGTAAACTGGGGAAAATTGTATATCATTTCTTCATTCTTCTCGTTCGGGTCATCAGAGTGAATTACTATTTGCAAGGTGTCTGCAGGATCGTCGGTTTCAAGCGTTCTAACAATGCTCCACTTGTTGCCAATATATAACTGGAAAATATGTTGAGCCCTCAGTGCTTGAAATGTTTCTGCTGTCGCCATACCGAAATGAGAGAAATTGGCTGTCAACTGTGAAAGGGGTGTGTGTGAAAGAACTTTGAAAAAGTGATGTAAAATATTAAAAGTCATTTCTGGCGGCTGAAAATGACATGTCAAATATCGATGACAATTTTTGTCAAAAATGACATTTGCTGTCGCTTCCTGATTCGGTCTGTTCAGATCAAGGATATGATTTTAAGATATCCTGGTGTCATTTGCGCTGAAATCGAGGATCGATCGATTCAGTAAGATAGAAATTCTCGGTTGACTCGCAAGTCCATATCATTTTCAGAACGTAAAAAACGGCTTCATAAGCTAATGACGGCTAATTTTGACGAAAATATGTTTTCTATTCCTTTCGATGAAGGTTGCGAGATTATCTGCAAACCGTGCCCGAGAATAGTTATTGAAGATTCTATGGAAATAGGGGCTGACTTTTTCAATCATGAGCCAATTCCAAGCACAGCCCCGAGCGCAAATACGCAATTGGTCCCTTGGAACGCGCCTTTGACGTGTAGATCGGAAGTTAGCTCTAATTCTTCACGCGTTTCCGGGTCACGCGCTTTGCGCGAAATTGACTTACAAGAGATAAAAAGCAGACTTGATACATAATTTTCAGAGACACGTTTGGACTTGAGGAATGAAGACCCTCTTGTTTGTTTAAATGGTGAAGTAAACAAGCAGATTGTCGTGCGCAAACCGTACGAATCCGACATACGCAAGAAACAATATACAGGCGTAATTAGTATTAAGCAGCGACGTTTGCAGGCTGCCAGTATATCAATGGCAGAAACCATTAAGTGCAATTGCAAGTCGCACTGCTGTCTATCTTTCTCATCCGCAGATATTCAGTCTTTTCGCGAAAATATTTTCAGCATGTCGCAAAAAGATAGGAAGGAATACTTCGTGAAGGACTTGCTAAAAAACAGCTTTCGATCTGAGGACAAGTTCGACTTCAAATACTTTTTGGGCAAGAAGCAGGTATGTTTATTTTTGAACTCGTTCATTAGCTAATGAACGGCCTTTGGCCAAAGCGCGACTCACAATCAGACACTTTGGCTGCGGGAACCGTTCATTAGCTAATGAACGGCCTCTGGCCAAAGCGCGACTCACAATTAGACACTTTGGCTGCGGGAACCGTTCATTAGCTAATGAACGGTCTCTGGCCAAAGCGCGACTCACAATCAGACACTTTGGCTGCGGGAACCGTTCATTAGCTAATGAACGGCCTCTGGCCAAAGCGCGACTCACAATCAGACACTTTGGCTGCGGGAACCGTTCATTAGCTAATGAACGGCCTCCGGCCAAAGCGCGACTCACAATTAGACACTTTGGCTGCGGGAACCGTTCATTAGCTAATGAACGGCCTCTGGCCAAAGCGCGACTCACAATTAGACACTTTGGCTGCGGGAACCGTTCATTAGCTAATGAACGGCCGCTGGCCAAAGCGCGACTCACAATTAGACACTTTGGCTGCGGGAACCGTTCATTAGCTAATGAACGGCCTCTGGCCAAAGCGAAATTTTTCTTGGACCTTGTGATAGATTGTGTAATGTCATCACAGGAATGTGGAATATTGTATCATAAATTTCTAAATAAATTTCATAAAGTACATTCGCGACGCGTTGGTCGAGTTGGTACGGCGCTAGGCTATGAACCTCGCACTCGTGGGTTCGATTCCCACTAAGGGTGTAGGTTGCGCAGATTTAAGGCGTGGTTTGGAGAGTGCTGACGAGCACGCGACGGCCGTCCCGCCTGCAGACGTGCAGTGCTGGGGGTGTCTCCCAAGCGTCTTAGATCCACACAGCCAACCAGGGAAGATATCTTACCCCGATTGGCCGGCCCCGGGCCGAACCGAGTCGCCAAAATGAGGCCCGGGCCGAAGAGGGACCGAAAGAGAAATTGCTTTGGGGCCGAACCAATTTGACGCAAACTTCTAAAATTTTGATGAAATTTTTGCGATTTTTGCATTTTCCCATACTTAAGATTAAAATTTTCGCGCCTGCGGCGGGCATTTTGTAGTTTGGACCGGGCGGACCGAAGACGGCCCGAAAGAAATTTTGATTTGGGGCCGTACCAGCTCAACGGAAGATATCTTCCCTGCAGCCAACCTATAAAAACCCTTATGCGTTTCCTTAGATAATTTGTTAATTATTTTTGAGTGACGGTGTCTTTTGTTTTGTAACAGGTGTGCTTTAAGTTCTACTATATGGCTTACGGCATCAGCTACGGGTATCTTCACGACTGTCGGACACGCGTGCTCGAGGGCCGACACACGTTTGTTCATGGATTGACGTACGAGGAGAACAACCACAAGATTTCCTTGAAACGCGAGTCGGTCGTCGCATGGATCAAGAAATACGCCGACGAATACGGACAACCCCAACCTGACAAAGCCGAGATTCACCTTTCGGATGGTTTGACCATCGAAGAGCTGTGGGACGAGTACATCGAGGGCTTGCGTGAGAATGAGGAGAGCAAAAAGATCTCTCTCAGTTACTTCTACAAAGTATTTGACGAAGATTGCAGCTCTTGGCTCAAGATTCCATCGGTGAACCGATTTTCTCAGTGCGATGTTTGCGCGTCCTTCAAGTTATTGAAGGAAGGCTTAACCAAATCTCAAAAAGGTGAATATTCTTGAATAGCTTTGTGATGTGTTTATATGCTTATGTAATTTGTTCACTGACCCGAATTTGTGTACCTTGTACAGCGCAATACAACGGGCCTCTCAACAAACATCTGGCAATCGCACGAGCGGAGCGCCAGAAGTTCTACAAACATGGTCGTAAATCGAATATGACCAAGAGCATTGCCATGAACAAAACTTGGCATAAGTATGCCTCGGTGATCATCGATGGCATGACGCAGTGGACCACCCGACTGCCACACTTTCGACGTATCCCTAAACATCTGGACTCTAAGGACTTCCTTGACGTGCACAACATGGGGAGCATGATCGAGAACGTGGGCGCTTCATGGATTTCAACTACGCCAACTTCAAGGACGATGCGAACTTCCTTGTCAACGTTTTGCACCGGGATATCCTCCGCATTCAAGAGCATCGACGCAACGGGGACGGGGAAAATTCATACCCGATGCCGGAAGTATTGTATGTACAGCTTGACAATGTGAGCACCAACAAGAGCAAGTTGATGTTGGCATACGCAGCTTGGCTGGTTCACACGGACGTCTTTCGCAAGGTGAAACTCAACTTTCTGTCGGTGGGACATACGCACGAGAACATTGACCAGATGTTTTCACGCTTCTCCGTGCGTCTACGACGCAAGCAAGCTTGGACGCTCGACGAGATGATAGAGGTCGCACAAGAATGCTTTACGGATGGTGTAACGTGCGAGCACACCGAGAAGATCTTCGACTTCAGCTCTTGGTTTGATGGTCACGTCTTCGATTGCCACAATATTTTGGCACAGCAGGCTTTCAAGTTCAAGAAGAACGAGCACGGCGAAGTGGGCATGCAGTACAAACAGTATTCCATTTCACCAAAATGGTTACCCGAGACTCCATTGCCAAAGCTTGTTTCTACACCCCCTGTCGCGGGGCCTGGATACATCAAGCCGATTCCTTTTACCGAAGAAGGCATCGAAAAGCTTGAGCATACCTTACAGGCGTTGAAGGACATTTTGGGCACAAAGCTCACGGAGGTGCACGAAAAGTTTTGGCGCGAGGATGTCATCGAGAAACAGCGCCACCTAACTGCTGGTGGAGAATGTCAAGCGCCCGCGATACCCTTCCAGCATCCCGAGAAAATCGCCATCGAGCGCAATGCCACCTTGGTTCGACTGATAGAGGCGCCCGCGTTGGCGATAGAAGCTGCCGGGGCTGCCGCCGTCCCCGCTATACCGGTGCGCATCCAACGCCGAATTGATCGAGCGCCGATAGAAGTGTACAACGGTAAACGGAAACACCAAGGTCGAGCCCAAAAGCGAGCAGAGCAGTACGTGGACAACGCCCAGTGGGAGGTCACCTACGGCCAGATGACAGTCGGCAGCTTTGCAGTGGCTCTCGCGGTGGAATCTGAAAACGACAAGTTCGCTTTCCGCGTACAACTGAAGCGAAGCGAATGGTCGGATCCGTTGTACTTGGTGAAGGTGGAGGCGCGCTATCCGTCAACTCAACAGCTGCTATATCGCTATTTCCAACCCAAAAAGCACACCGACACCAAGAAGAAGCACCTCGGCAAGCAGCTTGCGAGTCACCCAGGAGCTTTCGCAGCGCCACCGGGGCACCGACCGTCTACCGAGACTTTCGATAAGAATGAAATAGTGCTGGCATGGAATGTGGATGCGAAAGACCCCGAACGGAGTATACCGAACGAGCAATACGCGCAGATAGTCGTCGCTTTGCTTGCACAACAATCCAAACGCACGCGCAAGGACCTAGGTGACTTGAATGAATCGGATGATTCCGATGAAGACGAAGCTTTTGATAATTGCGTAGCGGTAGCGGTAGCACCTGAAGTGGACGCGTAAAGCAAGACGGGGAAAAAAACATGTAAATAATATGTGTATAACGTGTATATAGATTCTGAGTCAAAAGTTCTTTGTGTTTTCACTCCTCCTAGATTTCGAAAAAGTGCATTTGACCTCAATTTTGTACCATAAGAACCATTAAATCTAATGCACAACCTGCACTTGCATGTTCTTGATTGTTAAAATGCGGCTTTTTAATCCTATCATGAGGTAAATAAGGCAATATCATTTTCACATGAGAATATCATTTTCATCGAATAGTGTGTTTGGCCCGCCGTGCGGGCAATCCCGGTGCCAATGCTTCGCGCCCGCAGCGGCGCAAGTGCCGTTACGGCAGAGAGGAACAAACTCACCCGTTCCCTTGTGGAATGCTACCTTTTTGTTGACGGTGGACTGGGAGGTGTTGCCGCCATGGGCCAGCGGCTCAGCACCAACACGGAACCGCTTCGGCCCGCGCCCGTATTTCTCCCCGCGCGGAGTGAAGCCCTTCGTAGCGTCCATACGGGTGTTGATGCTCTTGATCTCGCGCTTCATGTCGTACAGCATGTCCTGCACGCCAGAAAACATCAGCTTGAAGTCGCTCTTCTCGGAATAGGCGTGGGCGGAGACCTCCTCAGTCACAGCGAAGCCGTTCGCCGTACCAGAGGCGGAGTGTTGTGAGTAACACTTGGTCGCGCGTCCATTGCTGGATAGTCGCCAGCGATTCTGCCGCCCGTTGGTCGTGAAGAAGTAGACGCCCAATCACGGGCGCGTAAAAGACGGGGTCGAGGGCCTTGATGAAAAGGGACTTGACCTCCTCATCGTTCAGGGTCGACTTACGTCGTGCAGACCGAAGCGCGGCGTTGAAAGAAGATATAGTCGCCAGCGAAGATATAGTCGCCAGCGGGTTGACGTCCTTCACGATTTTGATGTTGAGGAGGTCCGCGGTGCCCTGGAAAGGTCCCCCAGCGTCGATCAGCATGCGGGCGATCTCGAATAGCGCTCTCTTGCCGTCGAAGGGGTGGGTCTCGGCGGAGTGCTCGACCCAGTCCGGAGTACATCCGGCAGATGGGGGTCTACTTACGATTGCCCCCTGAACTTTTTTTGTGCCCCCTGAAAAATTGCCCCCTGAACTTTTTTTCGTGCCCCGAAAAATATTTTTCAGTTCAAACCATTTTGAAAAATGCCTTATGTGAATTTTAAGGGCTTGCACACTGTAAAATTTTCAGGCCCTGAAAACCATTTTCAGGGGGCAAGATGAGGACATGAGAATATAATTCTAAACTTTATATAACACTCATTTTCAGGGCCTGAAAATGAGTTTTCAGGCCCTGAAAACCATTTTCAGGCCTGAAAACTCATTTTGGCTCGAAAAGAGTTCAGCCTGAAAACCATTTTCAGCCCCGAAAACGTTTTAGGGCCTGAAAACCATTTTCAAGGGCTGAAAACCATTTTCAGGCCCTGAAAATGACTTTTCAAACCCAAAACCATTTTTGCCCTGAAAACCATTTTGGGGCATGTCTTTCAGCCCTCAAGGATTGCAAGTTGTGCATGCCCCCCTATACTCATGTTATCCATTATTAAGTGTGCTCGGGCACGTGACGGGCATTCCTCCCAAGTAGACAACCCTCTGGAAGGGTATTCAACCTATCCCGGGTTTTAACCGAGACCTCCAAACCGCAGTTTGGCGCTCTGTTTGAGCTAATGCCACGTTCGCAATGCAAACTGAAAAAAACTGTCCTAAAAAAGATAGGGTTGCGAAGAGATCACCCATCTCCTCGAAAGTTAACCAAATGAAGTGATGAAAATACTTAAATGGGGTAGATTTCCGCGAGGAAGACGCCGGTAAAGTCCAAACCGCCGTCAGAATAGCAGTTTTCCCGCTATCGAAGGGTCTGCCGATCTGTGAATTTGTGAACAAGAGAAACTTCGAGTGCAAACGCGTATGATTAAGCGTAGCTAGAAAATTGTCATGTTACCATACAATATAACGGAAATAAAATACAAATCAACTGTTAGAAGATCGTAGTGCACCATCTCGTCGAAACTTCCCAAAGCCAAAGAGCGTTCCAAGCGCTAGCGTAAAACTCTTCTAGAGTGGCCCACAACAAGGCGTGGACATTCTGAAACAAAATATTGTTACCAAATAAAATAAAATACTGCGCTAGAGCTGCTTTAAAATGCCCCAAAGGGGTTATTTCACCGCTTACTTGAAGCGCGGTCAAGTCCGAAGTGTTTCGAAAATTCAGGGGGCGCTCCACTATAAAGTTAATTTATGTATTTTAAAGAGAAAATCGTGTGATGGTTGTATAATTTCATGACACTGCCTCTGCCCCCTGAACTTTTCATCGTAAGTAGCCCACCAACTGCCGGAACTACTGCAGTCCGCAGCGGGCGAAGTCGGATGAATGATCAGCTCCAGCGTGGAAAAGAGCAAACGGTCCGCCTCCGCTCGAACTAGCAACGTGGCGTCCTCCAAGTCGAATAGAGTACCAAAGGCGGCCTCCTCCGTGGTAAAAGCTGTACGGAGTGCCAACACGAGTTTGGCGAATACCGAGTTGACGTTGGACTCCCCTCCAATGAAACGCTGAGTCTTCTCCTCGTAGACCTTTCGGATGATGATCTTGGCGACCTTCTCGTCGAAGTGGTCGCGCGCCAAAGATTTGACGTTGGCGAGGAAAGCCGCAGCAGCCGAAGATGCCGCTGGTGCGGCCGTAACCAGCGGAGTAGCTGGAGTGGTCGCATGTCTAACCGCGGTGTCGTCGAAAATCGTAGCTAAGGAGCGGCGGGCCGCCGCGGAAACGGGTCGTGAATGTGCACTCATCGTAGAAAGACTGCAGGGGTGAAGTGAGGGAAATATGGTGGCGAGGCCGTAACGGATGGGCGACGGCAATCATGCAGGTGGTCGTCGAGGAGCCGTAGTGAGATAAGCGGAAATTATCCAGCGGTCGTGTGGGATTCGAAGTCTCGCGCAAGGTCAATGGTGTTGCCAGCGACCAAAGAACCAAAGACAACCCAACGATACTACGCGTAAATAAAATCCGCGTAAGCGCCGATCTCAAAGATTCCAATCAACCAAAGTCAACCGTGCCATGGCGCCCGCGCGTCCAGCCTCTAGCGTGCTTCCCTCACCCCATCCCAATCGTCGGCGCTTAGCCAATCATGCTCGTGGCAGCAGTGTCAAAAATTAAGCGAAAGTGGTCCCAAACCTGTCAGATATATCAGGGTGAAGATATATCCGTGTGTGTGATAACTCATAATCAGATAAGCTGCATAGCAAACGAAATACTCCCGTTATATATTCGGGGTCTAGGGTTCGGACAAGTGACAGTCATACACCCTACTATAGGATGTGACAGTCAGATTGTCATATCCAGCAATATACGGTAGGATAATTTTAACAGTAATATCGTATATAGCCACAAGAAATGGGTATCCGATTTTGGGTTTTACTTATCCTATCACAACAAACAATATATCGTTGTGTTCGTCTATGAAAGACCTATATGTAGATGCCAAGTGTCAGCCGGAAAGACCTCGTGGCTCAAAAGTTATTCACGGTCAAGAAATAAGAAACCCTATTATTTACGGTTAGTAAATAGTGATGAGGATGGGACTTTTTCACCCCTGTCATCCCCTCCTATAGTTATCACTCCTCGTACAGTACTGTCACCTGTCACTGCCACTTTCACAGTCACCAGCACAGCCACCTCACATCTATGACATACAACACTACCTAGAAGTAATTATTGTATATTAGAGTTGGCCTGTGCTGGCTCCTCTCTCCTTCTCTTTTCCCATATATGTTTTCACGGTAAGGCCTTTACAACGCTTTGCTGTAATTGCCATTCCCATCAAATAGCCACAAGAAATGGCAATCAGATTTTGGGGTTTACGTATCTTATCACAACAAACAATATATCGGTGTGTTTGCCTATGAAAGACATATGCGTATGCCAAGTTTCAGCCGGAAAGACCTCGTGGCTCAAAAGTTATTCGGAGTGACCCCTAATTTACCGAAGCTGGAATTCTGAACTGCCTCATCCTGAGCCACCTTGGCCTTGTTCTCCTTGCCTACCTCGCTTGTCACGCTGCCCATCTGAACTCGCATTGTGGTAGCTGGGTGTGCACTCTTGAAGTACTTGATCAGATTACCAGTGCTAGAGAAACGTGATTCGTGCTTGATCAAGGCACCACACGTTGTTTTGCTCACATTCTCGTCGCAAACACACATCGCGTTCTTGCCAGATATGGGAAGAGCTGGCGCAAACGAAACCACGTGCTTCCAATACCCAGAGGTCAA
The DNA here is from genome assembly GCA_001247695.2 of Cymbomonas tetramitiformis. NCBI lineage: Eukaryota > Viridiplantae > Chlorophyta > Pyramimonadophyceae > Pyramimonadales > Pyramimonadaceae > Cymbomonas > Cymbomonas tetramitiformis. The sequence continues at coordinate 14,863 of LGRX02033200.1, read as the reverse complement.
CGGTTTGCCATTTTTGCCCAAACTATCGCAAACCTCCACCAGATGCTCTTTTCCATCGCGGTCGCGAGCTCGCGACAGAGAATCGTACTGCCGACAGCCGGAAATATTGGCGCAACAACATCTCTCGAACCACCCGCACTCGCTTCACAATCACAGTCGATACTCGCTTGAATAGCACCAGAGCTCGCTCCCTCGGCGCTAGCGCTGCTGTTGACTCCTGAAGAAAGTGAAGATGCGCTGCCAGTGACCTCAACTTCTGGAACCTCTTTCTCCGGTCTCTCGGACGAATCTTCTGGTTGTAGGTCAGTCACGATTGCTAAAATGCCACGCAGGAGTGAGAAGCCGAGAACGGCTGAACGGGGAACCCGAAGAGCAACATGTGAAATTTCGGAAAAGTACTTGAGAAGTACCTGAATTTCACAGGTAGGACCTGGCAAAATCCTGACCGTCAGGTAAGGTACCAGGTACTTTAAATTCTGAAAATTGGGCACGGGTACAGGTACAAGTACCAGCCAACCAGGTACAGGCACGGGTAAAGGTAGTACCTAGTACCTAGTACATGTACCTGGCAAAAATACCCGAGTACTTTTGTACCTGCGAAGGGCCCTGTCTCTTTATCGTTTTAGTACTATGCCAATCGATCAAAAGATTTCCACTAGGCATGTGACTGTGTGACATACTCGATACTTACATTTGCGAAATTAATCGTCATCGTAATCGACTGATCATCGACATTTTGCGATCGGACGGCACTGGCGCGACACGATTATGATAATTAGGTTGAATTTTATTACTCTGACGATTGCAATTCTGAATTCTCTTTTGTTTTCTCAATTCAGAATTGAGAATAGTGAATACTGAACATCGCCATCGCGCTTCTGCCATGCCATAACGTCGGGGACGGTGGCGTCACGGCATACGTACGCGAATGCAATGGCGAACTGGCGATGTCAGCATTATCGTTTGGTGGTCGTCAGATCGAAATTTCGTTGGTGTCGCCCGTTGAGGCTCGAGCTTTGATAAGGTATTTAAGTAAGTAAGTGATTTGCCCGGGTTCGTCCTTATAAAGAGCAGGGGTAAAGGGGGTGTTTACTATTTTTTGGGAGGTATATATTGTTTCAATTTCGAGCAGTATAATTATTTCGATACGTGCAAAATAATTATGTTTTATTTAATTAATATATAAATATATAAATGCACCATCGCCTACTTATTCAAGCTGAAAACATTGCCATTATCACCACTTTCAACAAATGACACTTGAGCACCACCCGAAACTGGGCGAAAAATCGCCTGGAAACCCCGAAATTAGGGTTATACCCGAAATCTTTAAATTTTGAAACATCGTGTAATTATATAATCTCCAAATGCTATTCAGTCATATTAAAAAAATCCGCATTATCATAACTTCTGTCAAATGACACTGGGCGAAAAATCGCCTGGAAACCCCGAAATTAGGGCCATACCCGAAAATTTAAAATTTTGGAATATCGTGTGATTATCTACTCTCCAAATGCTATTTAGTCATATTAGAAAAGCCACATTATCATAGCTTTTCAAAAAATGAGAAAATAATGAGACACCCGCGTGTCTCATTTTTGCGATAAGGTCGTTCAGTGCTTATGCAGAGCACCCCGAACACATGGCTGCATGCTGGTTGCGCAGCGGTTGCATGCTGGGCACGTAGTGGCTGTATGCTGGGCGGGCTGTCTTTGCATGTTGGAGCATGCAGTGGGTGCACGCTGGTTGTGCGGTGGTTGCATGCTGGTTGTGCAGCAGCTGGATTCTGGGCGGGCAACGGTTGCATGCTGGGCGAGCAAAGTTGGATCTGGGCGGGACTGTTCGCATGCTGGGCGAACATGGTTGCATGCTGGTTGTGTAGCGGTTGGATGCTGGGCGGTTACTAGTTGCACGATGGGTGAACATGGTTGCATGTTGGGTATGTATCGATTGGATGCTGGGCGGGCAGCGGTTGCATCTGGGCGGGCACTACTTGCATGCCGGTTGTGAAGCGGTTGCTTGGAAGCTGGGCGGGCGGGCAGCGGTTGCATGCTGGACAAACATGGTTGGATGCTGGGCGGGCGACGGCTGCATGCGGAGCGGGCTGTTCGCATGCTGGGCAAACATGACTGCATGCTGGTTGTGGTGCGGCTTGATGCTGGGTGAGCAACGGCTGCATTCTACGCGGCACTGGTTTGGTTGCATGTTGGGCAAACATGGTTGCACGCGGGTTGTGCAGCGGTTGCATGCTGGGCGTGCGGTGTTTGCATGCTGGGCGTGCGGCGGTTGCATGCCATGCCATACCATCGCTCCGATCGCACCACAACCCGAGCGTATACAACCATGTTCGCCCAGCATGCGACCGGTGCCGCCCAGCATGCGACCGGTGCCGCCCAGCATGCAACCGTTGCCCGCCCAGCATCCAACCGCACCACGACCAGCATGCAACCATGTTCGCGCAGCATGCAACCGCTGCCCACCCGCCCAGCTTCCAACCGCTTCACAACCGGCATGCAAGTATAGTGCCCGCCCAGCATGCAACCGCTACCCGCCCAGCATCCAGGCGCTACACAACCAGCATGCAACCATGTTCAACCAACATGCAATTACCGTAGTGCCCGCCCATGAACATGCAACCGATGCACAACCAGCGTCTAACCGCTGCACAACCAGCATGCAAACGCAACCCGCCCAGCATGCAACCGCTGCACAACCAGCGTGCGACCATGCTCGCCCAGCATGCACCTAGTGCCCGCCCAGCATACAAACACGGCCAGCCCAGCATGCAACTTCGCCCAGCATGCCACCGATGCCCGCCCGCCCAACTTCCAACCACTGCAAAACGCCACAATCAGCATGCAACTCGTGCCTGCTAAGCATGCAACCGCTACCCGCCCCGCATGCAACCATGTTCGCTCAGCATAAACTCAAAACGGGGGGGAATCGCTATCGCCGGATGGGAGGCTCTGACTGGTGACTGGTGACTGGTGACTGGTGACATGACATTACCTACGCCAGCGCTAGGTGCCTCTCATCTACTGATGTAAAACTATATCCATCCCGCGAATCGGCGTTCGGAACTAGAGAACGTGAGAACCTATACTAAATACTGCGTCACATAATTTTCATTTTATTATGAATGGCGTCCTCCACTGAGACTTCCCCTGTGATGCTTCACTCTAGCAAATTCCAGTAAGATTTCAGTATGAAGAAACACTTCCCCATGCGATATGGGTACACGCGCTTGCTGTGTCGTTCCTCAAACCCTTGCCGATTTATCCAAAGGATGTGTCTCAAGTTGCATACTCGCCCCAGGAAGGGAGAGTTGAAGGTGTATCTGGCATTTTTCGTAGCGCGATAAGGACGCTCTTCTCATTTTCAGATGGATATATTCATATCGCAGTCTGACCGTAGTGAAAGTAATGCAATTTCTTTCCTAGATTCGCCATCACACGTCTTTATTCCAGCTAGTGAAAGCCCTGTGCTTATCATCCACATTCCGATAAAGCGGTGTCGCCAATCTCCTATGAATCACTCGAGGCTTCAAGCAAGTGATGCAGATATTGATACATTTCTTGAAGAAGTAAGAAGGTTCTCCGTGCTCCCTCTCTCACCAATCTCGTCACGCCAAATGCAATGGTCGATTATTCATCGATTGTGCCGATTAGTCGGTATTTCGATACCAGTTTTCAGGTATCGAAATACACGCCAATACCGAAAAATGGAATTGATATACGGAGCTCTCATATTCGGGGAGCGTTCAAACGTTTCGCGAATATCCAAATCTACGATGTGCATTACAAAGGTTAATAAATTTAGCGGACAAATTTGGCTCACCCCTTTCACACAAAAATATGCTAAGATGCGGTAAATATCCTCTCACAAGTCGGATAACAAACAGTACGGTCGAAGTCATCCGTCCGTGCATACACTAAACACCTGGAAACTCTCCAACAGGGGGCACCGGCAGGTCCACTTTAAGGCTTTGGGCTGATGGGGCGATGGGAATGTGAGTGTGTGACGCCCCTTAGACTTGCGGTAGGGAATCTGTGGAATATGTTTTGTCATGCACTGCCCTTGACACATACCTATAGGGGCAGGCTCTATGGGTGTATGCTGACCGGTGGCTTGGGCTTGAACTTAGCCCGAGGTGCGACGCGATTGACCTTACGATTCCTCATTTTTAAAAATCTTTTTACGCCCCCTATCCCCACCCTCCCTCAGATGACAGGAGGAAAAGGTGTGGCTACATAAGTGGATGACCTCCCCCAGATGATCGAGCCCCGGTGAGCGCGTTGTCCTGCACGGCGGCGCCCCGTCTCTCTTCTTCACAGCCAAAGCTGTTTGCGCCTTAGCGCCGAAGCGAATGCCGGATGGCCCAAGAGGTTGGATGAGCCTTGCCATTTTCCCGCCTCGTGCGCCCAGAGACCCCTTACACATCACCCAAGAACAGCAGCGGCGCATTGCGAGCACGTGTCTCCCCAGTCCAGGTCGCGCACCTTCCCACGCCCTACGCCCCCCCCCTCCTCACTGAACGCATAGCGCCCGTGGGGAGTAAAAGTGTGTGTCACCTGTCAGGTAACCAAAAACTCGCAGTCCCCAAGGAAAGGGCCAACCTTCCCCAACCACACCCTCTTGAGTGCACCACCGCGACACCCTCTGTCCCCTCCTCACCCTGGGGCGCATGCACATCCTGGGCCAGGACCCGCCTCTCAACAGGCCAACCAGGGGGGCGGGGCATGATGGAGCCCCACCTTTGCAAGGCATTCAAGGCAAGGCATTCACAGCAGGCAAGAACGCAAGGTGGCACGAGTCGGCACTAAACTTTGGATTAGAATCAGATGTTACGACCTGGATGCCTGTGCAAGGATCTGGGGATGTTCCCCCTGGAGTCAGGCGCTCTCACGTTCAGCCAAGCCTCAGAGGGAACCTACTGTGTGCCGACCATTGCCTGTGGTGCCTTGGCACGACCCTACCGTGGTCAAGCGTAGAAGCGACCCTCACCCGAAGGGAGAGACGCTTTCCTCCTCCCAGGGGGCCAACAGCCGACACGTGAGGACCAAACGTTCAGGAGGTCCTATGCCGTTTTTTTTTTAATTATTGCTTTTCGGACATGTTCCTTCCACGTCTCCTCTTCTTGGGGGAAGTGCCATCTGGACGTGGGGAGGTGGGGACGGAGGGGGAGGGGGCAGAGGGGAGGGGGCGGGGGACAGGGAGGAGGTGGACGAGGAGGAAGGGGTAGGCGAACAGACCATAGGGGGAAGCGATGGGGACATGGGGGAGGGCGCGGCAGGAGGGGCCGAAGAGGGGCGTGCGGCGAGGCGTGGAGGGAGGGTGGGCGGCAGCGCAGGGTGGAGGGGGCAGGTGGAGGATTGGGGGAGAGGCGAGAGTGGGTGGAGGGGAGAAGAAAGAAGAGAGGAGGAGGCAGAGGGGGCAGAGGGGGAGGGTGCGCGGGTCTGCCGGGGGAGAGATGCCGTGAGCCGGCTGGCGGAGGCGGGGGGAGGGTAGCAGAGGGGCGGGGGGCAAGATGCGAGAAGGGGTTAAAAGGGGAGAGAGGTGGAGTGGGAGGGGGAGGTGCCCTGTCAGCGTGGGGGAGGGGGTCGAAGGGGCGGAGGGGGTGTGGGGAGGGGCAAGGCGGGAGCGGCCAGGGCGAGGGGGAGTGAAGAGAAGGGAGGGCGAGCGAGAGGGGCGGGCGGGAGGTCGGCGGAGGGAGGGGGAAACAGAGGCAGCAGGAGGAGGGAGGAGGTGAGGGCGCATCCGGGTGTGGGGAGGGGAGTGACGCAGCGGGGCGCGGGTGTGAGTGGGGAGAGGGAGGTGCGGGGAGAGAAAGAGTTATGTCGCTCCCACGAGTCCAGCTCATCCACGCCGCCTCCGCCCGCCAGCCGCTTCTCGTCTGCGCTTACGCCCGTCACATGATGCTCTGACGTGTCCAGCTCGTCCACGCCTCCGCCCGCCGGCTGCTGCTCGTCCGCGGGCGCCCCCCTCCGGCCCGTTCCAGAAGTACGCCGAGGATACCCGTGCCATCCATTGCCAGCTGTCACATAAAAATGCCTGCCACGTAGTCCTTCACCGCCACCCGGCACAGAGGACACATGAAGCCCTTGCTTTGCGCCAGCTGGGCGGTGCACTCGGCGCAAGTGCACACGTGCTTGCACGGCAGGAACAGCGTGTCCTTGCGCCTCTCATAGCACACCACGCACAGATTCACGCTGTCTTCCGCATTTGCTGCTGCCGAGGAGGGGGAAGTGACAGAGGCCAAGGCGGGGGTGGAGGCGGAGGCCCCTCGGAACTCCTCCCCATCCTCTCTGGTCGATCCGCGTGTATCCTCCCCACTGGGCTGCGCAGAGGGTCCCCCCTGGGTGGAGGGTCCCGCAGACTGACCAGGCCCGCCGTGCTCTGCCGAGCTCCCTGCCGCGCCGCTGCTTCGAGCGCCCGCGTGCCGCATCATGTCGTCTTCGAATGCCTCCAGCGTGCGGCTCTTCGCGGCCGCTCGCTCCGCCTGTTGCACCTCCTGCAGCTTGGCGACGCCGGCTGCCAGCAGCCCCTCTAGTTCCTCCTCACCCTCCTCCATGGAAGCCCGGCGCCGGAGCATGCGCTGCAAATCGTCCACGGCCTCCTCCAGGGCGCTAGACCCACCGCCGCCGCCCTCGCCCTCCAGGCGCGCCCGCAGCGCATCCCGCGCCTCCGCCAGCTTGGCTTGGTTCTGGCGCTCCTTCCTCTGCTTCTCCTTCAGCCTCCTTCTCTCCCTCTGCGCAGCTTTCACATCCGCCACCTCCGCCATCTCCGCCGCCGCCGTGCCGAGGGCGCTCCGAGTCTCCTGGCGGGCGGTGTCGCTCAGCCCGCGGAGCGCTTCTGTAAGCCCCCCTCCTGAGGCGGAGGCCTGCGCCGCGCTGCCAGGAGCGCTCGCGCCACCGCCTCGCGCCGGAAGCGGACCAGCAGAAGACTGCCCCGCGGCGTTGGTACCCTTCACCTTCGCCTTTCCCTTTTTCCCCCTGCGACTTTGTTTGGCCCGGATCTCGGCCTCCTCCTCTGCCAAGAGCGCCGCCGCCGCTGCATCTGCCGCCTGCAGCTGCTGCTGCCGTTGTGCACTCATCGCATTCTGAAGGATACCCACCACCTGTTCCGAAGCCGCGATACGCAAGGGTGTTTGACCCTTACCAGTGAGGGCATGGATGTTGGCTCCGAGCTCAACGAGCTTTTTAACCACGTCCGTGTGACCTCTTAAAGCTGCAGTGTGCAATGCCGTGCCTCCACTCTGTAAGCCCTCCATCCACCCAGCATGGCCTGATCCCTCCGCTCAACCTAAAGTATATACCTCACGCCACCCGCAGGCACGCGTGTTTCTACCCCATGTCCACGGCCCTGTGCCATGAGCGTGCTTGCAGGAGTGGTCGGCATGCCCTCGCTCCTCGCTTGGCTATTGCCTCAACGCGCACTGCCGCCCCGTCGTGCGCATGCCGTGCCGGATGTGCCACCCCCGGAAGCTCCACGACGCACGTGCACGGCAGCGGCCCGTGCTGTGGCAAGCTGGGCGCCTTCAGTCCCACTCAGCATGCCCTTGCTGTCTCTTTGTGCTATATAGCCGCTTCCTCACCTCATCGACGGCATGGATGTTGGCTCCGAGCTCCACAAGCTTCACCACCACGTCCTGGTGCCCATTGAAGCTGCGGCGTACAAGGGTGTGCACCCATTCTGTGTGCCCTCCACCCACCCAGCATGGCCTGATCCCTCCGCCCCATCTCACATATGCATCGCCTTGACCTGTCATATGAGCTCATCATCGGCGTAGCCCCCATGACATTGTGGCACAGCCCGCTGCATGCTCAACCTGTGCCCATGCCGCCCTCACCATGCCCCCACCTACTCCGCCATGCATCTCTAGAGCAGGCCACGCTCACGCCACCCGCAGGCACGCGTGTTTCTACCCCATGTCCACGGCCCTGTGCCATGAGCGTGCTTGCAGGAGTGGTCGGCATGCCCTCGCTCCTCGCTTGGCTATTGCCTCAACGCGCACTGCCGCCCCGTCGTGCGCATGCCGTGCCGGATGTGCCACCCCCGGAAGCTCCACAACGCACGTGCACGGCAGCGGCCCGTGCTGTGGCAAGCTGGGCGCCTTCAGTCCCACTCAGCATGCCCTTGCTGTCTCTTTGTGCTATATAGCCGCTTCCTCACCTCATCGGCGGCATCGATGTTGGCTCCGAGCTCCACAAGCTTCACCACCACGTCCTGGTGACCTCCTGAAGCTGCGGCGTACAAGGGTGTGCCTCCATCTGTGTGCCCTCCACCCACCCAGCATGGCCTGATCCCTCCGCCCCATCTCACATATGCATCGCCTTGACCTGTCATATGAGCTCATCATCGGCGTAGCCCCCATGACATTGTGGCACAGCCAGCTGCATGCTCAACCTGTGCCCATGCCGCCCTCACCATGCCCCCACCTACTCCGCCATGCATCTCTAGAGCAGGCCACGCTCACGCCACCCGCAGGCACGCGTGTTTCTACCCCATGTCCACGGCCCTGTGCCATGAGCGTGCTTGCAGGAGTGGTCGGCATGCCCTCGCTCCTCGCTTGGTTATTGCCTCAACGCGCACTGCCGCCCCGTCGTGCGCATGCCGTGCCGGATGTGCCACCCCCGGAAGCTCCACGACGCACGTGCACGGCAGCGGCCCGTGCTGTGGCAAGCTGGGCGCCTTCAGTCCCACTCAGCATGCCCTTGCTGTCTCTTTGTGCTGTAAAGCCGCTTCCTCACCTTATCGACGGCATGGATGTTGGCTCCGAGCTCCACAACCTCCACCACCACGTCTTGGTGACCTCCTGAAGCTGCGGAGTGCAAGGGTGTGCACCCATACTGTGTGCCCTCCACCCACCCAGCATGGCCTGATCCCTCCGCCCCATCTCACATATGCATCGCCTTGACCTGCCATATGAGCTCATCATCAGCGTAGCCCCCATGACATTGTGGCACAGCCCGCTGCATGTTCAACCTGTGCCCATGCCGCCCTCACCATACCCCCACCTACTCCGCCATGCATCTCTAGAGCAGGCCACGCTCACGCCACCCGCAGGCACGCGTGTTTCTACCCCATGTCCACGGCCCTGTGCCATGAGCGTGCTCGCAGGAGTGGTCGGCTTGCCTTCGCTCCTCGCTTGGCTATTGCCTCAACGCGCACTGCCGCCCCGTCGTGCGCATGCCGTGCCGGATGTGCCACCCCCGGAAGCTCCACAACGCACGTGCACGGCAGCGGCCCGTGCTGTGGCAAGCTGGGCGCCTTCAGTCCCACTCAGCATGCCATTACTGTCTCTTTGTGCTATATAGCCGCTTCCTCACCTCATCGGCGGCATGGATGTTGGCTCCGAGCTCCACAAGCTTCACCACCACGTCCTTGTGCCCTCTTGCAGCTGCGGCGTACAAGGGTGTGCACCCATTCTGTGTGCCCTCCACCCACCCAGCATGGCCTGATCCCTCCGCCCCATCTCACATACGCATCGCCTCAACCTGTCATATGAGCTCATCATCAGCGTAGCCCCCATGACATTGTGGCACAGCCCGCTGCATGCTCAACCTGTGCCCATGCCGCCCTCACCATGCCCCCACCTACTCCGCCATGCATCTCTAGAGCAGGCCACGCTCACGCCACGCTCACGCCACCCGCAGGCACGCGTGTTTCTACCCCATGTCCACGGCCCTGTGCCATGAGCGTGCTTGCAGGAGTGGTCGGCATGCCCTCGCTCCTCGCTTGGCTATTGCCTCAACGCGCACTGCCGCCCCGTCGTGCGCATGCCGTGCCGGATGTGCCACCCCCAGAAGCTCCACAACGCACGTGCACGGCAGCGGCCCGTGCTGTGGCAAGCTGGGCGCCTTCAGTCCCACTCAGCATGCCCTTGCTGTCTCTTTGTGCTGTATAGCCGCTTCCTCACCTTATTGGCGGCATGCATGTTGGCTCCGAGCTCCACAAGCTTCATCACCACGTCCCGGTGACCTCCTGAAGCTGCGGCGTGCAAGGGTGTCGCTTCATTCTGTGTGCCCTCCACCCACCCGACATGGCCTGATCCCTCCGCCCCATCTCACATATGCATCGCCTTGACCTGTCATATGAGCTCATCATCGGCGTAGCCCCCATGACATTGTGGCACAGCCCGCTGCATGCTCAACCTGTGCGCATGCCGCCCTCACCATGCCCCCACCTACTCCGCCATGCATCTCTAGAGCAGGCCACGCTCACGCCACCCGCAGGCACGCGTGTTTCTACCCCATGTCCACGGCCCTGTGCCATGAGCGTGCTTGCAGGAGTGGTCGGCATGCCCTCGCTCCTCGCTTGGCTATTGCCTCAATGCGCACTGCCGCCCCGTCGTGCGCATGCCGTGCCGGATGTGCCACCCCCGGAAGCTCCTAAACGCACGTGCACGGCAGCGGCCCGTGCTGTGGCAAGCTGGGCGCCTTCAGTCCCACTCAGCATGCCCTTGCTGTCTCTTTGTGCTATATAGCCGCTTCCTCACCTCATTGGCGGCATCGATGTTGGCTCCGAGCTCCACAAGCTTCACCACCACGTCCTGGTGACCTCCTGAAGCTGCGGCGTACAAGGGTGTGCACCCATTCTGTGTGCCCTCCACCCACCCAGCATGGCTTGATCCCTCCGCCCCATCTCACATACGCATCGCCTCGACCTGTCATATGAGCTCATCATCAGCGTAGCCCCCATGCCATTGTGGCGCAGCCCGCTGCATGCTCAACCTGTGCCCATGCCGCCCTCACCATACCCCCACCTACTCCGCCATGCATCTCTAGAGCAGGCCACGCTCACGCCACCCGCAGGCACGCGTGTTTCTACCCCATGTCCACGGCCTTGTGCCATGAGCGTGCTTGCAGGAGTGGTCGGCATGCCCTCGCTCCTCGCTTGGCTATTGCCTCAACGCGCACTGCCGCCCCGTCGTGCGCATGCCGTGCCGGATGTGCCACCCCCGGAAGATCCACGACGCACGTGCACGGCAGCGGCCCGTGCTGTGGCAAGCTGGGCGCCTTCAGTCCCACTCAGCATGCCCTTGCTGTCTCTTTGTTCTATATAGCCGCTTCCTCACCTCATCGACGGCATGGATGTTGGCTCCGAGCTTCACAAGCTTCATCACCACGTCCCGGTGACCTCCTGAAGCTGCGGCGTGCAAGGGTGTGCACCCATCCTGTGTGCCCTCCACCCACCCAGCATGGCCTGATCCCTCCGCCCCATCTCACATATGCATCGCCTTGACCTGTCATATGAGCTCATCATCAGCGTAGCCGCCATGACATTGTGGCACAGCCAGCTGCATGCTCAACACATGCCGCCCTCGCCATACCCCCACCTACTCCGCCATGCATCTCTAGAGCAGGCCACGCTCACGCCACCCGCAGGCACGCGTGTTTCTACCCCATGTCCACGGCCCTGTGCCATGAGCGTGCTTGCAGGAGTGGTCGGCATGCCCTCGCTCCTCGCTTGGTTATTGCCTCAACGCGCACTGCCGCCCCGTCGTGCGCATGCCGTGCCGGATGTGCCACCCCCGGAAGCTCCACGACGCACGTGCACGGCAGCGGCCCGTGCTGTGGCAAGCTGGGCGCCTTCAGTCCCACTCAGCATGCCCTTGCTGTCTCTTTGTGCTGTAAAGCCGCTTCCTCACCTTATCGACGGCATGGATGTTGGCTCCGAGCTCCACAACCTCCACCACCACGTCTTGGTGACCTCCTGAAGCTGCGGAGTGCAAGGGTGTGCACCCATACTGTGTGCCCTCCACCCACCCAGCATGGCCTGATCCCTCCGCCCCATCTCACATATGCATCGCCTTGACCTGCCATATGAGCTCATCATCAGCGTAGCCCCCACCCATGACATCGTGGCACAGCCAGCTGCATGCTCAACCTGTGCCCATGCCGCCCTCACCATGCCCCCACCTACTCCGCCATGCATCTCTAGAGCAGGCCACGCTCACGCCACCCGCAGGCACGCGTGTTTCTACCCCATGTCCACGGCCCTGTGCCATGAGCGTGCTTGCAGGAGTGGTCGGCATGCCCTCGCTCCTCGCTTGGCTATTGCCTCAACGCGCACTGCCGCCCCGTCATGCACATGCCGTGCCGGATGTGCCACCCCGGGTGCTCCACAATGCACGTGGCAGCAGCGGCCCGTGCTGTGGCAAGCTGGGCGCCTTCAGGCACACTCAGCATGCCCTTGCTGTCCCTGTGTGCTGTATATAACCGCTCTCTCACCTTATCGGCGGCATGGATGTTGGCTCCGAGCTCCACCAGCTTCACCACCACTTCCTGGTGGCCGTTGCAAGCTGCGACGTACAAGGGTGTCATTCCAGCCTGTGTGCCCTCCACCCACCCAGCATGGCCTGATCCCTCCGCCCCCATCTCACACATGCATCGCCATGACCTGCCATACGAGCTCATCATCGGCATACCCCCCGTGACACGGTGGCACAGCCAGCTGCATGCGCAACCACTGCCCAGGCCGCCCTCACCACACCCCCACCTTCTCCGCCATGCACCCCTTAAGCAGGCCACACTCACGCCATCCGCAGTCACGCGTGTTTCTACCCCATGTCCTCGGGCCTGTACCATGACCGTGCTTGCAGAAGTGATCGGCATGCCCTCGCTCCTCGCTTGGCTATTGCTCCAACGCACACTGCCGCCCCGTCATGCACATGCCGTGACGGATGTGCCACCTCGGGTGCTCCACAATGCACGTGCACGGCAGCGGCCCGTGCTGTGGCAAGCTGGGCGCCTTCAGGCTCACTCAGCATGCCCTTGCTGTCCCTGTGTGCTATATATAACCGCTTCCTTACCTTATTGGCGGCATGGATGTTGGCTCCGAGCTCCACCAGCTTCACCACCACTTCCTGATGGCCGTTGCAAGCTGCGGCGTACAAGGGTGTACATCCATCCTGTGTGCCCTCCACCCACCCAGCATGGCCTGATCCCTCCGCCCCCATCTCACAAATCCATCGCCATGACCTGCCATACGAGCTCATCATCGGCATACCCCCCCTGACACGGTGGCACAGCCAGCTGCATGCGCAACCCGTGCCCAGGCCGCCGACACCACACCCCCACCTTCTCCGCCATGCACCCCTTAGAGCAGGCCACACTCACGCCATCCGCAGTCACGCGTGTTTCTACCCCATGTCCTCGGGCCTGTACCATGACCGTGCTTGCAGGAGTGATCGGCATGCCCTCGCTCCTCGCTTGGCTATTGCCTCAACGCGCACTGCCGCCCCGTCATGCGCATGCCGTGCCGGATGTGCCACCCCGGGTGCTCCACAATGCACGTGCACGGCAGCGGCCCGTGCTGTGGCAAGCTGGGCGCCTTCAGGCACACTCAGCATGCCCTTGCTGTCCCTGTGTGCTATATATAACCGCTTCCTCACCTCATTGAGCGGCATGGAGGTTGGCTCCGAGCTCCACCAGCTTCACCACCACTTCCTGGTGGCCGTTGCAAGCTGCGGCGTACAAGGGTGTCATCCAGCCTGTGTGCCCTCCACCCACCCAGCATGGCCTGATCCCTCCGCCCCCATCTCACATATGCATCGCCATGACCTGCCATATGAGCTCATCATCGGCATACCCCCCCTGACACGGTGGCACAGCCAGCTGCATGCGCAACCCGTGCCCAGGCCGCCCTCACCACACCCCCACCTTCTCCGCCATGCACCCCTTAGAGCAGGCCACACTCACGCCATCCGCAGGCATGCGTGTTTCTACCCCATGTCCTCGGGCCTGTACCATGACCGTGCTTGCAGGAGTGATCGGCATGCCCTCGCTCCTCGCTTGGCTATTGCCTCAACGCGCACTGCCGCCCCGTCATGCACATGCCGTGCCGGATGTGCCACCCCGGGTGCTCCACAATGCACGTGCACGGCAGCGGCCCGTGCTGTGGCAAGCTGGGCGCCTTCAGGCACACTCAGCATGCCCTTGCTGTCCCTGTGTGCTGTATATAACCGCTTCCTCACCTTATCAGCGGTATGGATCTTGGCTCCGAGCTCCACCAGCTTCACCACCACTTCCTGGTGGCCGTTGCGAGCTGCGACGTACAAGGGTGTCAATCCATCCTGTGTGCCCTCCACCCACCCAGCATGGCCTGATCCCTCCGCCCCCATCTCACATATGCATCGCCATGACCTGCCATATGAGCTCATCATCGGCATACCCCCCCTGACACGGTGGCACAGCCAGCTGCATGCGCAACCCGTGCCCATGCCGCCCTCACCACACCCCCACCTTCTCCGCCATGCACCCCTTAGAGCAGGCCACACTCACGCCATCCGCAGGCATGCGTGTTTCTACCCCATGTCCTCGGGCCTGTACCATGACCGTGCTTGCAGGAGTGATCGGCATGCCCTCGCTCCTCGCTTGGCTATTGCCTCAACGCGCACTGCCGCCCCGTCATGCACATGCCGTGCCGGATGTGCCACCTCGGGTGCTCCACAATGCACGTGCACGGCAGCGGCCCGTGCTGTGGCAAGCTAGGCGCCTTCAGACACACTCAGCATGCCCTTGCTGTCCCTGTGTGCTGTGTATAACCGCTCTCTCACCTTATCAGCGGTATGGACGTTGGCTCCGAGCTCCACTAGCATCACCACCACTTCCTCGTGGCCGTCGAGAGCTGCGGCGCACAAGGGTGTCCTTCCATCCTGTGTGCCCTCCACCCACCCAGCATGGCCTGATCCCTCCGCCCCCATCTCAAACATGCATCGCCATGACCTGCCATATGAGCTCATCATCGGCATACCCCCCCTGACACGGTGGCACAGCCAGCTGCATGCGCAACCCCTGCCCAGGCCGCCCTCACCATACCCCCACCTTCTTCGCCATGCACCCCTTAGAGAGCAGGCCAC